>OX596017.1:41469107-41714192 GCA_951394055.1 Villa cingulata | reverse complement strand
TTTATCTTACAATATACATACTTACATGCATCCATATACATAGTACATAAATATGTATAAGTATTACAATTGCATTTAAAAATACAAAACAAAGTTATTATTAATACTATTAATACCCTATAATGTATTTAGAAAGAAAATATGTATGTATATAAAAATAAACTATAATATGCAATAAATTAAAGAAAGAAAAAAAAAACTGAACACATAAAAATGAAAAAAAAAATTTTTTCTTTTCTGTTGTGAAAATCGTGGAATTTATAACAAAATATTTTTCTATAATTTTATGTTTTTTTTTATTTTTATTTTCATTTCATTTTCATTTTCATTTCCATTTTTTCTCCTGGTATTTCGTAACGTTTCTCTATTGTACATAAATGCGTAGTGTAGTATATAGTTTTTGTGAAAATATATACATACGTGTAAATACGTATAAATATAAAAATTGAACAATTTTTTTTTTTCATTCATTTTTTCATATTTTTAATAATTATTTTTGTAGAAAAAAACATTTAAAAAAAAATCAGTCTTTATGATGCATATTACATATATACACAAGTATCTATATATACTTATGTATAGATCTACATAAATTATATAGGTACATATACATATATACATAGATAGAATTATTCATTTTGGCGTTAAAACTTTAATTAAAATAAAGAAACAAAAAAGAAATAAAGAAATATACATATAATTATTACTCGTTTTATTGCCGAAAGCAATTCTATATTTTATAATGTATAAATGTATTAAGGTAATATAAGTACTACACCAGACCAGATACATTATGTACGAGTATGTACTCTAATATATATATGTACATATATATATCTAGCTATAAACATCATTGTAATTTATATATAAATAAATTATCCTCTATATATAATATGTGCATACATACTTATATGTATATTGATTGTGTGTTACATATATGTATACGTGAAAGGTATTAAAGTGATATACATATATTCAGTATTATGTATATTTAATAAAACATCTAAATTTTTTAAATGAGTTAAGTATATATATTGTATATATACGAGTGTAATATATATATATGTACATTAAAAATATTTCAGATAAAAGGAACGAAATAAAAAGGCTCTGTATATAATACATAATACATATAATAACATGGAATTTATATATAAATACATTTAAATATAACTATAATGGTATTAATAGTATGACAATTAATTTTCATATACTTCATATAATTGATACAAACATATGCCTGCGTATATAATACTCGAGTCGATCGTGTGTATGTATGTATACACATATTGCAAATGTATATTTTTTTAGTCGGTTCAATATTATAAAATTTATAATTATTGTAATCGAAGTGATTATATATAGTAGATGGAAAATTTTTAGCCTAATTTTTTTTTATTGTATGTATATATAAAAATTACGATTTAACGTACATATATACATATGTATGTATGTATGTATACGCATCAAGCGATCAGTGATATCAAAATTACAATAAATGTATGTATATTTCTCCATGTATAGTATTTTTATGGAGTCGTATTATACATATAGTATAGTAAGTATATCTATATGTATATTGGACGATCAAATAAGCAAAAAATTTTTAAAAATTTTTAAGAATTTTTGCATTTTAAATAATTATTATAATTCGATCACCACATTCGTATCGTATATAATAAGTATATATTACAGCATTTATAAATTTATTTATTGCATGAATCCTGTCGATTAAGGCGATCAATTATTATTATATTTTATTTGATTTTTTTTTTTTTTTTTTTGTTTTCAATTTGAAAAAAATTTACTAAATTATATCTTTTAATTGTATCTAAATTATATCTATAAATTGTATATATATATATATATATACATATAAATGTTTATATATATTTTAATAATAATCAATTATTAGCTTAAAATTATTGTTTGATATCGCATGTATAAATATTTATATGAAATATGTATGATAAAGTTTCGCGTCTAAATCTTTTGTTTTCGTATAGTTTAGTACAACATATATACTATTAGAGATTTTTAATTTATGTACATACTTAATTATGTATATACATTATATACAAGTACATAAATACTTTCTGCTGTATGAAATTTTTTTTTCATTTCATTTGATATATGTATACGGAATTTATTGCGTATTGTATAGATGTTTTACAATTTGTATAGAGATATAAAAATATTACCTCTCAAATTTCTATAGATATAATGTACTTTGATGATAAAAATGCAAATAAAGAAAATAAAAAAAAATTTTTTTTTTTCTGTTTTTTTTTTTTGATTTTTGTCTTTTTTAATTACAACAAACGGGCAGTAGTATAGTAACATCCTGAAGTAAAAGTGAATAAGTATATATTTATGTACATATAATGTAATGTATAAGTACTATATATGAAGACAAGAAGTAAAATAAATTACGCACGTGAATGTACAAAAACTGAATTAAATTATATCAATATTATATACATAAGTAGTATATACATATAAATAATGAATAAAAATAACGTTTAATATGTATAATTAATATAGTAATATTACAGTAAATAACACCCATTACATTCGTAAAATAAATATAAATTAATTAATTAATTAATATATCTAACTTCATATAAATATACCTATATACTTACAGTGGAACTTGTTTAATTCGAACGTCTATAATTCGAATTTACCGATAATTCGAACATTCGTCATGGTTCCTTGGAATATGTATACTAAACAATGTCAAAATTAAAATTTCTCACAGATAGAAATTTAGCATATTTTTTATCAACGTTTTGTTTTCTTTTTTATTATCTACTCATATCAAAAATAGATCAAAATCTATTGATACATATAATCTTCAGGGTCATTTTAATTTTCTTTATTTAAAAAGCCATACCTACACAATTATTATGTATACTGTCTTACACAGTAGACAGTCCTAAGTCATGTCAAAATGAGAATGGAGATAAATGATTTTTTCATATACAAAAAAGAATTATATTTTTTTTTTTAATTCGAATTTTTGGATAATTCGAATTTTTTTTCCGGTCCTGCCGAGTTCGAATTAAACAAGTTCCACTGTACATATAAATACTTACATATAGTACCTATGTACATATATTTATGTAAATAATGTTATATATACACACATATGCATTTAAAAAAAATATATAAATATACGTAAATCTTGAAAATCTATTCGATATACTTGTTTTAATTGCAACTGTCATGTTATTTCAACAGCATCAACACAATACTTTTTTTTTTATTTTTTTTTTTTTTTTTATATAATATTTTTCTCCTATATTCTTTTTCCTGTAGTAGTATAGTATTTTTTTATGTACAAGTAATATGTAATACATATTATATATACAAAAACACATATACATATATTCACATAATATTTTTATAATAAGTATACATATTTTTAATTTTTTTTTTTTTTTTTTTTTTTGTAAACAATTTTTTATTTTCATTTTCATTTAAATATAAATTATATACCTACACACACAAATATTTGTGAGAATTTAAAATGTAATACTACATATTATAAAATATCTGAAATTAGACATATACATTATATATGTATATACATACTATGATGTCTATTTACTGATTATATATATGAATATCTAATTATTGACAAAGTTTTTTATATGAGTATACTACATTGTATATAGTACGTATTTCCTTTTTAATTTTAAAAATTAATTTTTTTTATATATATATACATATATGTATACATATATGCATATCATATATACAGTGTCGGACAAAATAATAGAATATCGCCTGGTATACTCAAGAACTTAATTGAATCCATGCCACGTAGATGCTATGAAGTCATCAAAAATAAAGGATATCCAACAAAATATTAAGCTTTGGATCACCTTTATATGTGAAAATTAAATTATAAGATAGGAAATAGAAATTTTTTAAAAGTTGCTATAGTTTTGTCATTAGGTTGTAAAACACTAACTTCAATTGAATTGTTATAGAAATTTGTACAGCCGTTACACAACTGTAAAATTTTGTGATTTAATAAAAATCATGTTAATCTACTTGGGTATATAAATTTTTTTGATGTTATTTCAATTTTCTGTTACATATTGCCATCCAAACACAAAAAATTGAAATTTGAAAAAAAGTTGCTATAGTTTTGTCTGACACTGTATATATATATAAATTACACATTAAATTATGTAAAAAAAATATATATATATATAGGTATGTATATCGACTATATTTAAAGTTATCGCAACATAAATGTATAATTAATGTTTCCTCATTCTCTCTTTTATATATATACTCCTTGTATATACATATGTATGTATATGGTATGTGTATATACATATATATAGTACTTTTACATATATAATTTTATAATTTCTTTTTTCTAAATTATTGTATTTTAGTAATATAGAACTCATCTTATTTATGAATATTTAGTCTTTAATTCGAATATTAATATGTATATTTATATGTATGTATATATGTATACAAAAATGACACCCTATATATATGGAATGTATACATACAATATTATCTATATGTATTTATACGAAGGATTAAAAATTAATAATAAACGATTCATATAAATTATCCATTACTAATAAATTATCAACATTATTAATATCAACATATACTCAATATTAAATATAAAATTAATAAAATTATATTTATAATTATATATAGGTATGTATCTATACAAAAATATTTATACACACATATAATTACATAATACATATGTACATTGAATATAACAGTATATACTATATAATGTATAATATAAAAAATGAATATGACATTTTATTTTATTTATTTTCTAATTATAATGTACAATATATTGGCAACAATTTCAAATATTAATTGATCCTGCATATGATATTATATACATTATATATCTATATAAAATTTTCATTATATACATATATTTATATTATATTTATGTACATACGATAATCTTCAAATAATATTTAAATTTTATGTCAAACCAATCATAAAGTTTAATTAAGATAGAAAAGACAAAATTTATTTAAGTATCAAAATCATGTTCACACACATAAGTGTGTAATTTTTTTTTTTTTTTTTAAATGGATATATTATGTACATATGTATGTAAGTACTATATACTTTTACACATATAAGTACATATATACAATTGAATAATGTTTTTATAGTGTAGTGCATTATATACATAAGTACATATACATATATAGTTAATTTTAAATCTAAGATACGACGCATATATTATAAACATTAAACAACTTTTTCCACATTTAATTGAAAAACAAAAACAAAATATTTAATGAAAAGTTCATTGTCGTTTTGTTACAATATAGAAGATAATGTATGTGCGCGATCAAAAAGAAAATAAAGTATACATATAGTATATAAAATAATAAATTTTTTCAAGTAAATTTAGAAAATGTATATTCATATATAAAAATCACAAAATTTGAGGAAGCGTCTACTACATATCTATATATATATATATATATGTACGAGTATATTTATAAAAATGTATGCACATTTTTTACTTATACGTATATCTACATATATGTACATAGGTACTATCAACGAGTATTTTCATATTTATCTATATTTACTGTGTAAATTTGTTTATTATATATAGATACGATAATAAATGATGAATCAAAAACCGAGATATGAATATTATTATTATTTTTTTTTAACTGCGAATGAAAACATTAAGAAAATCTATATACTAATGCACATCAGTTACATATACATATGTATGTACGAGTATATGTATACTCCTATGTATGTACATAGTACTCAACGTACATACATAATTTTCTTTTCTTATCTATACCATATGATGGAAATATTGAATTAAAATTGAATTAAAATATTAAAATTTTTTGTAAATACATATACATTTTTATTGTCTTATTATTAAATATTTTAAGAAAATCTGCAACATTATTAAAAAGAAAATTCTAAAAAATATAAACAAATTATTTTACTCATAATATGTACGAGTAATATGGTATTTGCTATATTTATTTAATATATTTTCATTTTGAAAATACTTTTCAACTACATATTACAAAGATTAAAAATTATTTTAAAATAAAAAAATAAAAAAAATTAGTTATAATACTAAGAAGAAGCAAATTTTCTTTCGCTTACAAATTCATTTTATTCTTAATTTATATACGTGTATACATAAGTATGTGCATAATACAAATTCGAATTTTGAAAAGAAAAAAAAAAACAAAAACTTTATAATGACTGCGGCTTAATGTCTCCTATGTCTAGCGCATCTTTATACACCGGATTATAATTTACAAATTATAATTTGAAAAAAATATCATTCACAGTATTTTATTTTATAAATTTATCGCGTATTTTTTCTATACTACACATACATTGATGAATACATATATTATACAAATATACAAGTACTTACATTATATACCGTCTATATATGCATAGATTTGCATATTATGCATGCGATGTAAGTAAAGTATATACATATAGCTATATTCCAAATAAGCGGACAGCAATTAATGAAAGAAAAAGTATCCGTAAATATATACAATCTGTGCATATACATACATATACAAGTATATATATATATTTATGTATACTGTACGACGTGTTTAATGATCAAAATGAAATATAATTTTATATGAATGCACATAATATATACGTATATATGTACATATGTACATACTGATATAATATGTGCTTCGTAACATTATAAATATATCATATAATATACATATATACATATTGCAAAGCATGAATAAAAAAGTAGATTTACCATATGATCCACTCAAAGATTCAGACCAAAAGAAGCGAAACAAAAATGCGACAACAACAACAACATGAAAAGTTTTTTTTTATATCATTTTTAAAGGCAACAATATTCATACGTAAGTATATACAGTACAGTACACATATGTAGGTATTTTTTTTGTATTATTTTATTATGTACATATATATTTTGTTCAAAGAAGAGATATACTATTTTTGTTTTTTTTTTTCATCATCATCAGTTAACCTGTCAAGATAATATGAAACTTACGTAATAATTAAAACAAAAACAAAATATGTACAAAAAAAAATTTTTTTTAACACAAAAATAAAAAATAAAACTATATTATCAGCATCAGCACAGTCAAATAAATGTTCAGGTGCAACCGTCTTTGATCATTATACATATATGTACATATATGTATACCATTAAATTAGGGTGTTTATATTACATATTTTTTATCTATACAAATGTACATATATATATATATGTAGTAGTATTTTTATTATGTATTTTCTTATGACAAATAATCCTTTTATAATTAATGCATAATTTAAATTTCAAGGATATTGACATATCATAACATAAAAATTATTCTATATAAAGGAATTAATGTTTTTTTTTTTTTTTTTTTAATATGCGCGTATTATATGTAGGTAAATTAGTATGTTTTTAAGTATAAATATTTATATGAATGCGTACATATATATTATGTACATGCGATTATACTTAATATATAGTATGTAAGTATTAGAAAAATTATTACACTGTTCGTAATAATAACTGTTATATTATTAAAATAAATGTTGTAACATTCATATACTTATTTTAATAACACCCTGTAATTAATATGAATCAACATTTTCATATACATATTTACTATAATATACATTACATATATATTTTTTTTTTTTTTTCAATATAATTATTGCATAAACATATAAAAATACGTATTTATGTACAATTAATACATATTTACCTACATATATGTATTATGAATGTACATATATGTATTTATATTGTATATTCATCGTATATTTAATATAAAAATGAAATAAAGTTTTGAGTCAATCAATTGGAATACACGTCCAAATAGATAAATACGATATTATGTATATGTATGTACTTACATAGAATTCGTTGCTGCTGCTGAGGATGATGCTGATGATGATGCTGATGATGATGATGATGATGATAATGATAATGCAGAAATAAAATATTGCTATTAATAGTATTTTAAACGTTAGTTATTACAATTGCATATAATCTTATGTTCGAGTATACATATCTAATATATGCATGTAATTATATATATAAATATAGTATGTATGTGATATGTGTGTATGTGTACATATAACTGTTTTGAATGTACATACGTATACATAGTACATATATATTGTAAACATTTTTAACATTACGTTACAATATTTACAGTGTTTATAGAGTTATAGTTAGTATATAGCCTTATACCGTAGCCAAACATAAAAATGATTTAAATCTGAAGATGCTCAAAACAGCAAAACTCTAAATAATAATAGTTACATATTACGTTGTATATCATACTTGTAGATATATATATATATATATACGTATATGTACATATGTATGGTACATATATTCAGGCAGTACCGTGGCTGATCGGTCGTTAAGTAAGTTCATGAACACTTCCCAAAAGATCAGACTATAGTACAGTAATATAAACGACAATTTTGTTTTGGTTTTGGTTTTTTTTTTGTTTTTTTTTTTTTGAATTTTATTTCGTATGCACACACACACACACACATAAATATATGTACATTTACATATTTGCCTTTTTTTTTGTAATTGTTTTTTAAATCATCGAGTATTTAGTGTTTTTATATACATACATATTTTTTTTTGTTTTTTTTTCTATTCACATTACATATATTTTCACTATAATATTTTAGATACATATGTAAATATATATGTATACTGGATTTGGATGTACATATATAGGTACTAAATATTCAATATACTTTCATGTTGATAAGTATATAATATAATGATAATTTTATAGCAATAATCTATGAATAATATTATAGGTAAATATGTAGGTTTAATATATGTATGTATATATATATTTGCGCATATATGTTCGTAATATATCATTATATATGTGAGTTTTATATCCATATAGTACATGTAGTATAGGAACACAGAGTATACATATTATGTACTTATACATTTAGACACCGTCATATGATAATGATGATGATGATATTAACAGTTTGTAATATTATGTATATGAATGTTTGTGTTGTAAATATAGTATTAAATTATAATAAATTGTGGTTAATTTTATGTGAAATATTTTTATTATAACAAAAAACAAAAAAAAAAAAAAAAATGAATGATAGCGAAAAGTTTTATATGTTCTCGTATATTTAATATGCATAGTGCAGAGAAATAATATATGATCGGTAGCATTCATAATTTATGCATAAGTACGAGGATAATTCAAAAAATTCCCGGAATATCTGCGTCAGTAAGTACATATAACTAGCAGGCCAACAGTCAAGAAGTTTGGTTATATTTTGAGTGTTTTGAAAGCGTAACTGTCGTGCATAAAAAAAGTAATTCATTTGTTTTTATTTAAAAGGATACAAACACCTGTACCAAAATTATATATTTTTAAAACTTAGTGTAAAGCGTTGCGCATAAAACACATTGAAAGACGTGCCGAACTTTCATTGAGTTTTTGAACAAATACGATTCAAATCCTAAAGACTTTTCCCACCGTTAAGTGACTGATGATGAAATTTGGTGTTTTATACGTAGAAAAATAAATCCATAAAAATCCAAAACTATAATGTATTATTTCATTTTTCCGGGAATTTTTTGAATTACCCTCGTAGGTATGTAATTTTTATGAAATGTATGAAAAAGAAAAAATATGTATGGAATGTATGAGAATTACATTTAAATATTAGTAAAATTTAATGTAACACTAACACATACCATACACAAAACATAAATAAATGTAAAATGTTTTCGATTTAATAAAATAAAATGTTTAAGAAAAAAAAAATTTGTGTTTAACATTAATTACTACATATATGGATAATTTTTTTTTATTGTTATGTTGTGTGTACATTAAATAACATTAATAAGTACCTCAACATTTTGTCAATGTGAATAAAAAGTTCAATCAATTCTCAGATATCGTATGCTGTGTAAAGTGTGTAAAGTACATTACATACTCGTACATGTAGCATGTAGATAAATATGTACTCTGATTCTTTTACACTTATGTACGCGTGTATGTATATAGATATACTTATAATAGCATATACAGATGTATGTTTAGAAATTTTCTCTTCTTTTATTCTCTTAATTGTAACGTCTGGATTTACTGCATCCCATGATTTACTTGTGGCGTGGTGTGGCTCTACTTTTAGGTTTGATTCTATATCAATTTTCAATTAAAGAGCATCATTTGTCATAGATCGGTGTCTATTCTGTTTTCATGCCCACAAGTCATCTCAGTCTGTTAATTTTTACGAATCTACATCTCCAGAAGAGCATTATATCAAAAAGCGACATATTCATTTTGTGCAGAATTGGAATTATGTTTGATATATCAACATAGCAGAGCACATTCTCAGCTTTCATTTGATATAAGTATCAAACACAATTCCAATTCTGAACAAAATGGACATGTCACTTTTTGATATAATGCTCCTCCTCCTATAACATTATGTATATTTATATATCTCTTAGTTAATTTTTGTGATATACATATTTAGGACGATTATATTTGGTAAATGTCAATCATACATATCGAGGATTAAAATGTGATACCAAGTAAATGTATTTTTGTTTTTCTTATAAATTATTTCGAAAAATCACTGTGGTCCCAAAATTTTTTCACACCTGTGTATATACTTGTATGTATGTAATTTTTGAAACATATTTCATGAAATTTAAAAATTTCTCATTATGAATAATTTATTGTATTATTTGTATGCACTATATAATATATAATCATAATTGAAAACAAAATTAACCCAAAAAACAATTTAAACTAACACACACGCATAAAAAATTCATGAATTTATTTCGATTACATTTTGTTTCCATGAAATTATTATATGATTGTCAATAATTTTCAATTGTCATAGTCATGCGTATGTACATACATATGTTATGTACAAAATGTATATACATACTCACTCGTATATTAATGAAAAATAAAAATAATTTAAATTCACAAGTGAAAAATAAATATATAGATTTTTATTTTTCAAAAATTTGTTTCAATCATATTTACATATTACTTAGGTACCTACTGCATATTCGTATTTGTACAATGAATAGTCAATATGAGTGATGAGTACATAATATCAAAAAAATACGATAAATACTAGCACTATATATTATAAATTTTTTGAACAATTATTTTTTTTTTTTCACATTACTTAAGAGTAGGATTCGACTTTGAAACAAACGAGGTGCATTTGGAAGCTGAAAAATTGCAATTTTAACAACTTTGACACCCTGTAAAAAAGAAATAAGGACATTTTTTTTTAAAAAAAAACCGCTCCTGTTAAGCACAACAATTTCTATCAATGTATCTATGTTTCAAGTTTCATTGAAATCGGTTAAGTAACTTTGGAGATATGTGGTGGTGCACTAGATAGCAGATATCTCGAAACCTACTCTTAAGTTAAATAAATATTTGTTTTTGAAATAAACAAGAATTTTTTAAAAATTAAAAAAAAAAAACAATAAAAATAATAATAAATAAATTTCATTCACTTATATTTTGAATTATTGCAACAACGTCCTCTCAACAAAAATGTAGATAAATGTAAGAATACACATTCATAAAATCAAAAGATAACAACAATGAAAATATATAAAAACAAAATAAAGATATGAAATTTCTATATAATTTTAGAGTATTTAGTAGTTTATGATTAATAATAGCCACCTACCTATAAGTATTTTTTCATACTTAATCGAAACATACATATATGTATTATTTAAGTATTTAGTTTAGATAAAATTTTTTTTGTTTTTCTATTTTATATGATTTTTACATAATAGATATAATTATTATAGTACCCAATTATCCATAAATATATAGTTAACACAAGTTTTAACTTTTACTATTACCTAAGTATATATTATTTAACATATTATTAAAACTTACAATGTACGGCTCTTAGACATACTTAAAACTCAGGTACATGTATACATATTTATATAGAATAATAATGTTATAATTCGAATTTAAATATATATAATATAGTATTAATATAAGAGTTTATGTACATACGTATATAATGTAAAAAACGTGGATGTATGTATTACAAATAAATATTAGTATAAAAATTTCTATGTAACCGCATAGATATAATTTTATTTTTTAAAAAATTTAGGTATATTTTCATGACCTACATATGTATTTAAAATCTAATCTAATCTATTGTATACATTTTATATTATGTATATATACTATATTTATTAATATTATTATGAATTTAAGAAGAAAAAAATAATAATAATAATAATAATAATAATAATGATAATAATTCTTTAAAGTTGCAATATTTCATAATTTTCATATTGTAAGATTGTAAACCATAATCAACACAAAATAAAATCCTATATAGCTACATTATTATTTTTTTTTTTCATTTATTTTTTTTTTTTCTTTCTTTTGTACGCAATGTACAATATTTCCGATTTTATAATAAATCCATAAATATACATTTAGATATTTTAGTTTTTACATTTTTTAAAGAGTTTTTCAAAAGAGTTTAAATTGACAACTTCCGTTTGCAGTCACATAAATCAATTTCATTATTTATTTATTTTTTTTTTTTCTCAACTTTACTTTAATATCATATTATATAGTTTAGTAAATGTGTACATATTCGTCTTTTATACGATATATAAGCAATTTTTATTTAGGTATTAACTTTTTTTTTTTTTGTTTGTTTGTTTGATTTACCTTCATGCAACATTTTAATAAATAGTATGTAAGTATAATGCAGTTTGTTTATCATCAATATATATTATCTCATTTTATTATTTTCTCTATAAATGAATATGAATTTATTTTTTTTTGAATGAATTCATGCTCAATTAAATCCTTTATATAAAAAATATTTTTTACTTTAATTCAAATTTCAAATTATATACATATACGTACATTATGTACATTGTACGGATATTATACTTACATGTTTATTTACAAAAATAAATATAATTTTTGTTATTTATTTACATTCATATCTTTTGGTTCTTTTAAAAAAAAAAAAAAAATTTATTTTTTTATACACATTCATATTGATTTATTGAAATATTATAATATACTATACATATTTGGTAAAAATATTTATATAATAAATAAAATATTAGTAGACATTATGTAAAATATACTTACTTATACTTACTTATGTATATTTGCCACCGAATATAATTTTTTTTGTTATGAAAATATATCACAATTTATTTATTTTGTGCGGGATTATAAAAAAAAGAAACATACAAAATGCACTTTTATTATCTACGTACATCTTTATAAGAATACATGCATACATATGTATGTATGTTATGTATGTATATATGATGCATGCGATGTACAATGATTGCTTAGTAAACTTTAACATTGAAATATATTTTTTTTTTCCTTTTTTTTTCTTTTTCATTTTTCAAAGTAAATACATATATGAATGCAAAACATCCCACATCATTTAATATTATTTTTATTATTTATTGGTGGAATTTATTTATTTTTTTTTTTTTTTTTTTTTTCTGTTATGATAATAGTAATAAGATTATAATACATTTATCACACATGAATTATTTTTCATATATTTACTTAGAAAAATTTTTGTTTGCTGCATTTCATTTTATTGAATAAATATGAAGAAAACAAAAAAAAAAATTAAATTTTTTTATAAGCATATAAATCAATGGTTATCAAAACAGCATTCTTATCATATATATGTATATTTTAAATACTAAATATTCAATTTAACACATAAAAAAAATATCATTAACATTTTACTATTATTTGTTATTAAGATTAGGATTCGAGGTATCTGCTATCTTGTGCATCAATTATCTCCGAAGTTACTTAACTGATTTCAATGAAATTTGAAACATAGATACTTTAATAGGAGTTGTGGTGCTTAATGGAGCGGTAATTTTTAAAGAAAATGTCTTTCTTTCTTTTTTACAGTGTGTCAAATTTGTCAAAATTGCAATTTTTCGGCTTCCAAATGCACCTCGTACAGAAAACACTGATTGATCAATTTCTTTGAAATTTTGAATATAGGTATAGCCTGAAGGATATTATGGTGCTTGAATAGAGTACATTTTTGATTTTAGGTCCTGAAATTTAGTTATAGTTCTTAAAAAAGGAGAGGGTTTTTATTTTGAAAAATCGTTCAACTTTGACTTATATTTTCATACATTAAATCTTCATATTTCTATATGATTGTGGTATCAAAATAAAATTTGGATTTTTCTGATGTTTTTACAAAAAAAAGTATAAAATTCTTTGTTATATTTCCATTTTTATTAAAAAAATAAAATTATGTTCTTTTTCATCAAAATATTCAAAAATCCATTATTAGAAGCACCTAAAAGGTATGCAAAAGCATTTTTTTAAATTTTTGTATATAAAATCGTTGTTGTTGTTTTGAAAATGTTTCAAAGTCGAATCCTACTCTTAAGGGAATTCATTTCACGTTTCAGTTTGTCGTTAACTTTGTAATTTTCATTTTTTTTTTTTAATATTTGTAGTTCATTTTCGTATCGTTTACAAAGTACGAAAGTTTTGAAAAACTATGAGTATTTTGTATTTTCGTAATTTCGTGTAGTTTTTGTATTTGACAGTTATTCATCAGTTGACATAGAAATTAAAATATTATGAAATAAACATATAATGATAGCTGAAAAGACAAAAACCAAAACGAAAAAGTAAAATACGAAGAAATTTGAGATGATCATTCATGTCAACAGAACTAAGTAAATACGAAATTTCAAAACATAAAAATTATAATGAACTGAAAAAGTGACATGAATACCCTTCTTCTCCCCCTGTTACATGATACATTTTTAGTTAATTTTTTATATATTTTTGTATATTATAAGCATTTTCATAATTTATATTATTGTTCTTAATTTGAACTCATATAAAATAAATTATTTATAATTTTCGTCACACACATACACAAACACATGATATATTATACCATTATTGTAGTTCGATTGAATTATGCTGTAATCGTACTCATTATGTAACATACGAGGGTAATTCAAAAAATTCCCGGAATAATTGAGTCAGTAAGTAACAAGCAGGCCAACAGTTATGAAGTTTGATTATATTTTTAGGGTTTTGAAAGCGTAACTGGATGTGTATAAAAAAAAGTAATTCATTTGTTTTTATTTAAAAGGATACAGACACCTGTACCAAAATTAGATATTTTTAAAACTTAGTGTAAAGCGTTGCGCAAATAACACATTGACAGGTGTGCCGAACTTTCATTGAGTTTTCGAACAAATACGTTTTAAAGACTTTTCGCATCGTGTAGTGACTGATGATGAAACTTGATGGTTTATACTTAGAAAAATGAATCCATAAAAATCCAAAACTAATGTATTTTTTCATTTTTCCAAGGAATTTTTTGAATTACCCTCGTATATGTACATACAAGTATATTACATTTAAATGCATTTATTTTTGAAGGTGAAGTGTTCATATAAATGAATTATTACTTCTTTTTTTTTTTGTACATTGTATTTAAAATGCATTTAATAAAATTTATTGATTTCTGATTTTTTGGGTTTTTTTTTGTCGATAATTCCATACATCTAATTTTTTTTTTCCAATTTGTTATTCTCTTTATGTTAACAACGCCCTCAATATGATTTATTGCTTATGATCATGGTTTATTTTTTTCATTTTCTTCTTCTTTGCATTTTACATAAAATTTGTTGAATAATAGATATATGTACATATGTGTATGTGTGTGTAGATATTCTCGAACTATATACATATTTGATAGTTCCGTGTTGTACTGTACTATATAGTACTCGTATATAATACAATAGATTCTTTATTATTTATAGTATTATAGTTATTACCATTGCAATTACATATGTACATAATATAAAAAGCATTATGAAGATCGATTTCAATTTTGACATAAATAATATATTATATGTATATGTATATATAGATTATTATATATACAGAGTGTCCCGCATCGGGTGGTGAACCCGCACACAGCAGCAGATAGGTCTCGCCGAGACAAACAAAAAATCGTTTAAGTAAAAATGAATATAGAGGGCGCTGTACTTCCACAGCCTGTATTTTCTATGAAAAAAATGGAAAAAAATTTACTAAATTCTGACTTTGAAACACAATAACTCTTGAAAGAAAAAACATAGAGTGACATGTTGGGTATCATTAGAGAGAGGGGGAATTTTCTACAAATTTCTCTTAGAATACTTTCTTCTAGCTAGTACATCGGAGTTGTTATAGGGTGTTTCGTAGAGAGAGTACGAAAAATCTTCATCGCCCTCTAGCGGCTAAATGGTTGAGATTACCCCCAACCCCCGTTCTGTAGAACGATTTTTTGTTTGTCTCGGCGAGACCTATCTGCTGTTTGCTGGTTGACCACCCGAGGCGGGACACCCTGTATGTACATTTAAATAATGTGTTTTGTTTTAGTTATTTGCTTTCATATACATATATACTTGTATATAAGTATAGGTATCTTTCAAAACTTTATATAGAAATAAAATAATTTTTTTTTATGTTGTTTATGTTAAAATTTTGTAATATTAAAAATCACAAAAATAATTATAACCAGGATATATTATATATGTATGTATACATATGTATATACATGTTTTTAACAAAAGGATTTATTTTCAATCAACTATAAAAATAATATGTATTATAGGATTAAAAATTATATTATATGTTTGTTAAGAAATCACTAATTTTGTGACAAAAATTTTCATTTTCATTATTTGAGGATTATACATACATATACATATAGTATTTAATTATAAATGTTTTCTTAAGAAATATTGAGTTAAAAAAAAAAAAACAAAACAGAAACTGAAAATTGATGTCACATAAATTCAAAATTTTTTAAAAGATTAAAATTGAAAAAAAAAAAAAAAATTAAAAGAAATACATACATGATAAAATTGGGTGAAATTATTCAAAAAACTAAATAATCTCATTACAATGAACTTTAATGTATTTTTTTTTTCTTTAGTTTCTTCATTTTTTTTTTGTTTTGTTTTTGTTGTTTTCTTTTTATTATGTTCACAATGAATATTAATATGATAGACAGAAAATGAATGACAAAATTAAATGATTTTTGAATAGAAAAAGTCATTCATTAATTTTCTTCTGTTTGTAAATTGGCAAAAAACGAAAAAAAAAAAAAACAAAAGAAAAACGAATACATATAATTACACAACTAAAGATTTAACCGCAACTTCTATTAATAAATACATATACATACTTACTATACGTAATATACGTTACATTCATAACAAAAGTCAATAGAAAAAACTTTGAAATAATTTTAACCTTAGACGAGACTATTTTTCAAAAAAATAAAAAAAAAAAAATATTTTTGAAAAAAAAAAAAGACACCGTGCATATCTACACAATAAAAATCGACTAATATATAAATACATCAGATGCAGGGTAGGGTGTCCATATATGAATAAAATGTAATTCTGCTATGGTATTATTTATCTATGTAAGTATAATATTAGAATTTATAGTAATTATAAAAAAAAAAAAAGATACACCCATACACCCATGTATACTTACTATAAATGGAATTATGTACATATATGAAAAATAATCAATCATTCATTGATTTTTGCCTTCAATTATTAAGCATATAATAATTTTTCGGTAATTGTTACAGATTAGGTATACAATGTGCACATTATGTAAGTATAAACGAGTAAACATGTATATTTACTACTAACTATGTATTTATGATATAAATTAGTTTACATACTTGAATTTTAGTAAAAAATAAAAAAAAAATAATAAAAAACCTTCAAACCGAAATAATTTGAATTTTAATCGATTTATTAGAAAATAAGTAACTACGGCTGTACGAATATTTGCCGATCATATATAACAAATTACAATTTTTTCAAAAATAAATTTTATTACATTATATAAGTACATATGTATATATATACATATATACGTGTAAGTGTAAATATATTATGAGCTACATACATATATACAAATACATATGAATAAAAGTTATCATATTGTAAAAAAAAAATTCTTTCGATTCGACACACATAATAAATCTACAAATTATATACACACATTTATTTGAATATATGTATATCATATGATGTAAATTTTTTTTCTTTCTCTATGTATATGTATATTCTATCAAAAAAATTGAAAAAAAAAATATGTAGAACGAAAATGTGTTAATTTTTATTTACAAAAAAAAAAAAAAAATGTTTTTCTAAAATCACCTTAACTGTATAATATATGTAAACGCGATAAATATATATGTATGTGTGTGTATGTATATGACGATGTTCTGAATAAATTTCCTGATCTCGAAAGCTATATGATGCCGTCGTTAGGTAGAAAGTACTATCTAACATTCAGGTAATTTTGAGTTATTGAGATTTTTTTTAGAAATGTGTGATTTGTGTGATTTGACACATACGACCGTTTATCATATCTGTTCTGTAAAAGCCAAATATCTGTATTTAGAGCATGTACTATCAAGGCAGAAGGTTGTAAGTACAATCTCAGATATGACCTTTTACATTAGGATAAGTCAGATTTGGTCAGATACGACTTTTTAACTTGAAAAATGTAAGATTTTCTATCAGATACGATATTTGAAGTGGCGAAAAAAGTGCCTTAATGTTCGTTTTATAGCTTTCTAACTTAAAGATTAGATGCATTATTGGTCTAAGATAAAGATTTTACATTTAACTCATTTTTCGAAATTTTGTAGATACGACTTTCTGCCTAACAACGGCAGTATGGGTAGGTAGGTAAATATGTAATAGTGGCAGTTTATAACTACTTCGTGAATAAATTTAAATAAGCTCTATTGTATGCCCTTTTGATACTACAAAACTTCCTCGTGGATAGTTGTTGCTTGAATTTCAGACTATATAACCATTTTGTTTTATTTAGGTAGCAAACCAGGCTACTCGAACGTAAATTGATCTCATTCTCGAGACAGTCTAGGAAAGATCTGCTGAAGACCTTGAGTTTTGGCCAAGGCTAAGCACTTTCAGAGATAATGAAAAATAGAGTATTAGGTTCTGAATTACACTTAAAACGTTTACAGTGTGTATTGAAAGGCATATACCTAACCAATCTGCATGATCTCTCACAGGTCCTGTTAGAATCGCCATGATTCTGGCAATATCATTTCGGTTCCTACCAATAAAGTTATATATCAAATTACATATGTACATATATGTAGGTAATTTAATATTACTAATATGTATGTATCATCATCATCACCATTATTATTATTATGATGATGATGATTATAGATATTATGATAATCCGCATTACTTAAATATGTATATTTAGTGCTATGAGTATATTTTTTTGTTTATATAAAATATTTGTAAACAAATGTACATTGAAATACTGAAATTATATAAATGTTTAATTTAAAAACATTATAAACGTGTATTATACTTATACAATTGACACACTGCAGAGATAAACAATGGTTATCTCAAATGGTTTATCGATAAACTGATATGGGTGACATATTTAAATTGAGGTGAACTATAGTTTATGTATTCATACGACATCTGTCGAGATAAATTCAAACACTAAGGATGTAAATTTGAACAGACAAAATACTTAAATTAATTTTAGGCATTAAGGCTGATATTCACCAACATAGATTATCTTTCATCTGAGATAAAGTGTATTCATCAACAGGGATAAAATACTACTCGGATATTTTTAATACAACCTCGGAGTGGTATTATAAATATCGTTCGAACATAACCTTGTTATTAACAGCAACAGCATAAATAAAGATAATGTACTTAGTACCACTATAATATCATCTTTGCATATAATTATCACATCACAGAACCTTTTTTTTCATTTTGTAATATAAAAATACAATCAGCTGACATGTTTGATACACATGTTCGATCTGAAAACGAAGTTCGAAAACAAATTTTATCTATAGGTTGATGAATAAGCTGAAATTGTATCCGGCTAAAATATATCTGATGGATATATCCATGTTGGTGAATATCACCCTAATTCTTTTTCATCTAGTCAGCATGTTAGCTATGAGATTGACAGTTTGTTTAAATATAATATAAAAATAAAAAATAACACAAACGCCAAAGATCACTAAGTTCTAGAAACTCGGCTAACTTAACCGAGTTCTAAAAGTCGGTTATCGCAAAGATAAACCAGAAAACTGAGATAATCATGGTTTATCTGTGCAGTGTGCCAATAGTATTAGATGTAATAAAATCGAAAAATTGAATGTTTTTAACGTCTGTACATATATATACAAGAACATACATATATATGTACATATATCTATAAATTACGTATCTATATACATATATAATATGTGTACATATACATATATGTATATGTATTTAGTTAAAAGTATTTTATAACCTATCATATAAATATTCACATAAGTACATACATACTATGTTAGCAGCGACATCTCAATATATCCGTAAAAACATTAATACGCATATATGTATATTTTTGATTGAATTACATGTATTTACATATTATATCAAATATATTTATTTTTTACTATATTTATACTTTATATACGAATATAAAATTACATATATATATGTATAATAATGTAATTTTTTTTAATTTAACAGTAAAGATCATGAATATTATATTGATTTTTATCATAAATTTTGTACAGCATTATACTTGTATATATATACGATTCAAATACATATATTTGCACATTTTATTATTTGCATTGCATATTATTTATTATATGTGTGCATAACATATACGTATAAATATATACATAATATTTGAATTGTACATAAAAACATAAAAACATATACGAGATAGGAGTACATACTCTTGTATATCGTACATATTTATAAAAAAAAAAAAAACAAAAAAAAAAATCCATTTACCAATCATTTGCTAAATGACAATATAAAATATGTAATTACTTATTATATGTACGAGTATATGAGGAGTATTTGTATACATATACGAGTATATAGAAAGTTTTCGATTGTAGATATTATACTATGGTTTATATACTATAAATATTATTTATATTATGTATACGTACTCTCTTAAAATATACATATTTTCACTTTCAATTTTCTTCAGTGTATAAGATAATAATTTTATTTTCCATAATCATTATAATATGTTTTTCTATATTTAAAATAAAAAATAGAATTCAAATAATAATAATAATAATAGTAATATAATAACAAAATATAAAATGCACCGTTGTACGTATATAAAAAAATATTTTCACTTCAAATCGGATTTCCTTTTTTGCTTTACTTTTATCTTTTATCTTGTTTCATATTATATACTAATATAATATGCATAAAATATGCATTTTAATGTGTGCATACATATGTAAATACATACAAAATATGGAATGCATACATACATGTATTCATATGTATATATGTACAAAAATGTTAAGTATTTTAAATAATATAAAAATATAATTACATATGTGTGTATACATACATATGAGTAATAAATACAGTATGAACATATTTTAGACAAGCACTAATATAAATATCTATGTATATATATGAAAATATATGTATACATGAAAATAATATAAAATTATGTGTGTAGTATATGTATAGTATGAATATGAAAAAATTTGTAATATATGTAAATGTACGAAAAAATATGTCGTTCGTTATTATTCATGTTTTGTGTGTTAATAAAATAATAATTGTTCGATAATATCGAAGCGAGTATGTGAACTCTGCCTACGCAAAAACGCAAAAAAAAAAAAAAAATCAAAAAAACAAAAACAAATATTTATATTCGTAAAACTATAAGTACAGATATTTTAATTTAATTTAATTTTAATTAATTCATCCTTTATTTGTTATTTTTTTTTATTTTTTACTTATCTTCATAATTTTGTTTTTTTTTGTTTTTTTTTTTGTTTTTTTTTTTTTAATATCACAAATCATATTCACTTATGTATAAGTATGTAGTGTACGTTTTCTTTTATCTTTCTGTTACACAAAAAAAATAATAATATGTAATAATAATAATATGTAAAATAATATAAAATTAAAATATAAATATTAGATAATACTGAAATAATCATAAGATATTATATTTATATGTTTGATATGCATTTATGCTATACGTGAGTTTATATGTATGTTGTATATAATATATGTAATGTTTTCTGGTTTATGTGTGTATACTATACATACAATACGTACCTATTTATGTAATGTATCTATATTCATTCAAATTTACGATGATACTTTTTTTTTTGTTTTCATTTAATATTTCATTTATTTTTTATTTTATTTATTTATTTTTTTTTTTTTGTTTTACATACTTGACTTATATTACTTTTTGAATTTTATTTATTGCAAGAAATTCAACACAATTTAATTTAAAGTGATTTTTAAAGTACTTAAAACAACAACAACAAAAGTAACAACAACAACAAAATAGAAAAATGAAACGATATCAAGTGAAATAAATTAAATATTCAGTATCAGCATAGTATGTATAGTATGTATTTAAGTTGTATACATTTATATGAAAAACGTTTAAATTAAAATTAAAAATAAAAATAGCAAAAAAAAAAAATTGAAAAAAAATAAAGCAGAAAAATATAAAAAGATAATATATAAATATACACACATAATATTTTACATACATATATACACGAGTGTCTTATATACAATAATATGTATGTACATATGTATATATTCAAGCCATCAAATAGAAATAAGATTATGTCTCGGTTGTGGTTATGAAACTACTTACTTATATATTAATTACAAGGAAACGAGAACACAGTCGCATAGATAAATTTCATTCAATACGGCATAATTATTAATGTTTTGTATATAAAATGTATATGTATATATATACATTATATACTCGTATACATAGGTACACCTGTATATGTATATATAATGCATTGTACATATATTCATATTATTTGTACCTTTGTGTATAATTATATACATAGGTCTATATATACATAAACATACATATTTATGTATATGTCATTTATTTATATATTGTATGCGTATACACTAATATTTATATACATATACATAGAGGTACTCGTATACATTCTATCGTGATTTGAATGAAATAATTATTAAATTCAATACATATAATACATACATAATATACATTATATGTATATATGTATGTATTTTTATATTTTCTGCTTTAATTTAATTTTTTTACCGAATCATAAAAATTTTAATTTAATTACTTTTACAATTTCATTCATTGAGTTTTTCGCTCGTTTCATTCGTCTTTTCATTTTTATTTAATTATTTATTTATTTATTTTTTTGTTTTTATTTTTTTTTTTTTTGTAAAAATTCAAAATTACTTAAATACATGTATATTTTAATGAACATTGTATATATGTATGTCTATACATCACATGTAAAATGTATACATATTACATATATCGTATTGCGTATAGAAATATTTCATACTTAAATTAAAAAAAAATCAAAGTACATATTATTATTATATATGTATATATAATTTTTTTTGTTGCTATACATATGTATATAAAAATTCACATAAATAATCGTATAATAAAGTACATAGAGAGATAATAATATACATATGTACTATGTATATATTAAGTAACTATATATATACAGTATAATTAATTTATTAAATTTAATTTTAATTATTTATTTGAATTTGTCTATTCAAAAATTTATCCTTTATATAATATAAAGGTATACATATAATAAAATACATATAATTGCATTATTATAATACAGGGTTTTCCAATAGGAACGTCAGAACTTTAAACAGCCACAACGACAACACTAATCGAAATGTCAAACTCAAGCTTTGATTGATGTGCTCAGTACTGTGTGACAAGTGATTATGGAAAGGTATACGATTCAAGAAATTATTCGAATTTATTACCAAAATGCCTGTTCGGTTCGCCGTACGTTTCGTGCATTTGCAAGAAATCTATGGTCCACATAATCGACCAACCGAACGCTCTATTTATCGTCTCAATGAAAGAAAATTTGAAAGAATTGGTTCAGTTGCAGATGAACCAAACTCTGTACGTCGCCGAACCGCGCCCGTTCAACTGGGCCTATCTCAGACGACCACATGAAGAATTTTGCATCATGATCTTCCAGACGAAGCCGAGGAGGACATTTAAACGATATTATTTTCAGAACGTAATGTAATCGATTTTTCTTCAAAATAATAAATAAATCACGTATAACTATCACTTGCAGTTATCATTGTGTTTCATTTTAAGGTTCTGACGTTACTATTGGTAAACCCTTTATATGGTTAACCCTTTATACATATATCAGTATATCCTCATTAAACTATCACAATATAATGTATGTATGTGAATTTGATTAAAAAAAAATATATATATATATATATATATATACATATGTTAAAGAACTTTTAAAATTATTACATATTATCATTATTATTATTATTATTATTATTACTATTATTATTATTATCATAACGACAGAATATTTTATATTAAACTTGATGGTGACAAGAATAAATTTAAAAATACATTTAATTATGTATTTTTGAAACATCAGTATAACCAGAAATATATAAATGATATATACAATTATATATACATACATAATATTATATATTTTACAGGTACATTTTATATGTAAATTCCATATACATACATACATATTACACTTATACATATATAAGATATAAAATTATGCAGTCTGCATTTATAGTAAAAATAATATAATATAATCAAAACTCTTCTTATATTACACAAAATAAAAATGTACATGATACGGTATTACATTATTATAATCATATTGTTTTGTAAATAACCTTCAATCGAATATTTTTATACAAAAAAAAAAAAAAAAAAAAAAAAAAAAAAAAAAAATTTTTTTTAATTTATTTTGCAAAATTTTTAGTTATACGAGCACATACATACATATTTGTATTGTATAAGTATAAGTATAAATATAATGTCTATAGGCTATATTGTAACAACCTAATAATTATTATTTATTAAAATATTTTTATGACATGAAATAGGATAATATAAATAAATACATACGATACATATACAAATATATACACATGAATAATTATATTGCAAAAATATAATATAAAGCATACGAAAATCATCAAAAAATAATAATAATAATAATGAAAAAAAATAAAATAAAATACTACATACATATATATTTTTATATTAAGAAGATATATTGATGATATGTAAAATAATTTACAGAACATACAAATTTACCTATAAATCTATATGTACATACATTGTGACTGTTACTGTACTATATTGTATATACATATATGTATGTACATAGATAAATTTACAAGTAGTATATGTATGTATGCGTGTATACATATTCTCGAAAGTATACAAGTATCATATTATACGAGTATATATTTCGGAAAACACAAAAAATCGAACTGTCTTAATAGTAAAAAATTTATATATGTATATATATACTATACATATATATTAAAATAAAAAATTAAATTAAAAAAAAAAAAAAGTACTTAAGTAAATAAAAAAAGAATAACATATACGAGTATATAACATACACAAGTAAATTTAGAGAGTAAATCTTGTCAACCTTGAATCGTCATAAATTCAGTTCTGAATGAACAATAAAATTATCAGTATTGTTGTTTTAATTTTTCAATTTTTAATGGTTTTCTTTTTTTCTTCTTCTTCTTTTTTAACTTGAAAAAAACAAATATGTAAATGTGTAATATTATGTACTAGAAGTACTAGTATAGAAATTCTGTATATACTTATATGTATATGTAAATATGTTTATACAATATACTACAATCTATTTATAAAAATAATAATAATAATAATAATAATGCAATATTGATATATAAATAAAATATGATTGATTAATTGTGTCAGTAATTTTGTATTTTTTTTATTTTTATTCTTCATATGCATACTCGTATATATATGTATATATTTTTCTGAAATCTAAATTTTAAGAATTATATTTTATACATATGATACTTCTTATATACATAAATACAAGTATAATATATATATCCATATAATGTTATACATGTCATTTTGCTTTTTTATACACAGACTAAATATGTATATAATATTTTAAATTATTAATTTTTAACGGAGGAAAAAGAACCAAATGTTGGTTTTTTTTTTTTTGTTAGAACACTGAATTCTTAATCACAGATTACAGTATAATACAAAAAGAAAAATAATTTTATTCCTATCATTAATTAGAACCATCTATAACACAAAATGATGATATATGTACCAAAGATAATAGTAGTTTCACATCAATAGATTTTCTCTCAAGTGTAAGTGATAATTTTTCCAAAAAACGACACACTCACATAATAATGATAAATATCGAAAAATCTTCATCGAAATCAAAAAAGTTTTTCAAAATTTTTCAAATTGCTTTGAGTTATGTGCCGTGTAGGGTATACAAAAAAAAAAAAGTTACATAATATGATTTTGTATTGAAATGTTCAGCATAAAATTCAAAAATGTTCAATGCTCTCTAGCGTTGAAAATCAAATCGATAAAAGTTTTTCAAGTACAATTTTTTTTTTTTTTAGTGAAATAGTCTAAAAAATATATCATGGTATATCTGTATATGTACATATACAGAGTGTCCGGAGTTCGGGTGCAGGCATTTAGCCAGTCGATAGGTCTTGCTGAGAAACGAAAAAAATCGTATGGCAGGAGGGGGTCTAATATCAACGGGTGAGGATCTAGGAGGCTCAGAAGTTTTCTTTTTTGAGGTCAAGTGACTTGTTTCCTATTTGTGGTCATTCATAACTCACAAAATCCTTAGTCGTTTCGGAGTCATTTTGCATTTATTGGAAAGATAATCAATTTGTCTTTACTTTGATACTTGAATTGTATAGATCGGTCCAGTGATGCCAAAGATATATGGTACATCAAATTCAAATTTTCATGGAAAAAAATGCGAAATTTTGTTGATGCGAAAGACAGTTGATATGGATCAACCCATAAGTAATGCGGGTTTTTTACAAGGAGTTTAAAAGTCAAAATAAAAACATTTTTTTTTTAATTTTTATCCGGACACCCTGTATACTTTTTGGACATAGGAAAGAGATTAAATGTAATAGATAAAAATATTCATATCAATGTAAAAATAAATAATAAAAAAAAAAAAAATAATAAATAAAATTTTAAACTTACTGCTTTTGCAATTTAATTATTATAAATGAATCTATATTCGATTTACTATATAAGAGTTATATTTATATGATAATAACAGAATAAAGACAATTATTCTAAATATTCAAAATTTAAATAAGAGTATTTTGGAAATACTTTTTAAAATTTAAAAAAAAAAATGAATGCATAAATTAAAAGTAACCACCAGAGAATAATGATATATTGTATAAAATAATTTCCTAAATATTTAACTACGCTAATGTAATAGTATATCAATAATCTAGTCTACTAAAATAATTAGTCTACTAAAATATGTTGTTTTTTAGCACATCTGTAACACTATGCAATTTGTTTTTTTTTTTTCTATTTTTTCCAAATATTTCTAATACGAAAATATATTTATCATGTATGTACATGCATTCATGTAGTATATAATGTAATGCATTCGCATACATTTTACTTACTATCTTTACTATATTTAATATATGAATTTAAATTTTAAAAGAAAAATATCTCATGATAAATATTAATTTGAAAATTATTAGATCATTTTATGTATTATTAAAAATTTCATAAATTCAAGATCCAATTACTTAACCATTAGAAAATTGCGTGCGAGATTTTAAATTATGTACTACTTATATATTTATAAGCAAGAGTATACAAAAAAATTTTTTTCTTTTTATTTGAAAATATAAATACATACATAAATAAATAAAATATATTTTTGTATAGTTTTATTTGTAAAATTTATTCTTTTTACATTTATATTTCTTTTAATATGTACATATGTATGTACATGCGAGTAAATATATATGTATATGTATTTTATAATTAATATGAATTGATATCATGTAATACACATATTTTTACTATATATTTTCACATATATCTATACATATTTGTATGGAAATGTATTATAAATTTTGTATATTATATTTACATATATTATTAATGAAAAATTTTCTAGATTTTATATACATACATATAAGTAATAGATAAATATTACAGACACACGGATAAACATTCAGGATGGTCTTACTCTACATACTTAATAATATGTATATGGATGGGTTCAATTATGTAGTAATCATTACGCTGCAGTGTTGCAGAAATTTTGCTTCAATGTTAATGTAACATTAAAATTTTTGTGTTGCTATGCTTTAACGCAACTGATGCATATTTTACAAATTTTCAAGATTTGTGTTACTTTATTTTTTTTTTATTTTTTTTTTCAAAACAATATCGATACCTATATAAAACAAAATTAAAATGTTATTTATAATCTTATAAAAAATATAAGTTTTAAACAACTTAAAATGATAAAAATCGTGAATCAAAAGCAAAGTTATTTCTTTAACCAAATATTTATTTAAGAAAATGCAATTGCATAGAAAACGTTTGTTGATGATAATTCAAAGAAATTTTGTTATGTATATTTAGATGAAAATCTTTCAAATATTTTTCTATTTGTCACCAAAAAACAATTTTTTATTTTTTTTGTAACGTTCTTTTTGAAAATATTTTCCTCATATTTGAGACGACTATTTATATTAAAGACATTATATTCTTTATGACTAAACTTTCTGTTCAAAATCAAATTAATCATTTTAGAAAAACAAAAAAAAACTAATATTAGAAAAGTTTTTTATTTTCATTTTTTTTTTGAATTTTTGATTTTTTGATTTTAAGCAATTAATTTGAGGAAAACAAAAACTACTAAATTCAATATCATCAAACGTAAAAAACTTTTAGGTTAAAAGTTTTTAGTCATCGCAACATCAAAATTTATGTTGCAAGTATATGTATTACATTATAGTGTTACGTGTTAAGGTACTCGTCCACGATGCTAGTTTTCTTGCGCAAAATTTGTCTTGCGTGCAAGAAAACTTGTAGTACTTCGTACACACACGACGCAATATTTCTATCACGCAAGAAAAAAATTATATCTTTGCAAGAAATTTTTATTGCACGAGCACTTACACGAAATTCCTATTTTTCTTATGCATATATACATACATTATATGTATGTCAAATATTTCATATTTTTGTCAATGTTAATATTCCTCCTTTATATACTGCAAAATGTCCCGAAATTTAAGAAAAATAAAATTAATAAGTATATTAACTATATATTGTTAATCGAATACGTGTTACGTTAATGTTACTTAAATGTTTGAAAAAATAAACACATAATTTTAGTCATGCGCGATTATACTTTCTGAACGCTTGACTGAAGATGTTGCTGCAGTGTTAACTTTTTGAACTCACCCTATATGTTCGAAAAAAAAAAAAAAAACACAAAAATATGCATGCGTTAATGCATTTAAGTATTTACATATATAATATGTATGTACATACATTATATGCATATATGTTTCATTTAAGAAATTCGATTTTAATGATTTTATCAACTCAGCTGGAAATTATACTCACATACTATCTATGTATACATATACTTAAATGTATATATATATATGTTTATAATATGTGCATTAAAACATAAATATGTAACATACTTATAATATGTATATATAATATGATATATGTACATTATATGTATATTATATATATATACATATATGTATATGATATGTTCAGACATATTTGTATTAAGAAAAAGAAGAAGAAGAAGAAGAAACACATACACACTGAAGAAAAACTAAATTATAATTATACTTAAAATGTTGTACATAAATATAAACATATACATCAAATAATAATAATAATATATACATATATACGTACATATATGTTTATGTGTATAGAAAAAAAAATTTTTTTTTTTTTAATATCAACATGCACATAATAGTATGTATTTCTTATTACATATATTAATACATAAATTATTTATGATGTTATAATTTTTTGAAAAGAAAGTTTTCGTTCGTCGTCATCGTTGTCATCTAGCGAAAAATATTACATTTTAATAATAAATTAGAGTAAAAAATAAAAAAAATAAAAAAAAAACTTTTTAACAAGATAACTGTAGGCGTTTTTCGATTTAAACTCTTATTGCAGTGAAAATTCAAATAATTGTATTATAAATATTATATAGTAATAATACAATATAATATCTATATACATATACGATCATTACATTATATATGTATGTACTACTACACATATATATATATGTACATAAATACATTGTACTATAATTGTATATATGCGCAATTAAGTATATGCATATTTGCCAACATAAAAATATTAAAATATTTTGTATTATATGGTAATAAGTAATTTATTATTATAAGTTATACACATATATATATACATATGTTATATGTTACATATATATGTATGTGTATATGTACACATGTATACATGTTCATATACATATTAGAAAAAACAAAAAAAAAAAAAACAAAAAAAACAATATTGTTTTATTACTTATTTCATTTCAAAATTGTTACACATTTTATCTATATTATAACTTTTATTTTATACTGTACCTCTAAATACTCATAAATACTATGTATGTAGAAAAATATATATATGTATGTACGTATGTAAAAAAAAAAATTTGATCATTTGAAAATAATTAATGTTCATACATTGTATGTATAAAGAAAATCGTGGAAAAAAGAATTTTTTATCTTTATTATGTAGATATTTGAAAAAAAAATGTATTAATTTTTTTCACAACAGAAGCATATATTTATGTACATATGTATGTATATACAGAACATGATTATACATATATGTATGTATATAGTATATAAATATTACAAAAACTAAAACAAAATAATTTATGTGTATAAAATATTTAAATAGAAAATTATGTACTAAGAAACATTATACCAAGATTGTGTACATATATGATGAGCTTTTGTACTATGCACATTTAATGATGAGGAAAAAAATAAATGAAAGAATATAGTAATAAAATAGTATAGACAGGAATATAATATAATAGAAAAAAAAAAATTATTGTACTTTAATCGCATATTATAAGATAGAAAAAGAATTTTTCATCATTACTCATATGAAATTCCTTTTTTTCGCTTATAATGCGCGAGTTTAAGAAGCACATTTTTGACATCTTTGATCCTTAATAACACAAATTGCTCATGCAATTGAAGTCAGGTTTTTATTTATTTGTAAGAGGACACTTTCTCACAGTTTTTTTTCAGGTTTGGAACATTTGCCGTACTGCAATTTTTTTCAGATAACACCTATGCAGAAAAAAAGCAGTTTTAAAAGATGCATAATGAATTTTGATTTCAGGATATTCTTTTGCTACGAATCAAATTCTTAATTACCTATTATAGTATGTATGTATATCAAAAGAAAGGTAATTTTGTTTTCTGTCATTGGCTAGAATACTAAATTTTGATACGTAGGGTGTGCAAAAAGTTACATGTGATTCTGTGTTGGAAGGTCATGATAAAATCTCAAAATTTTAAACACCCTCTAGCATCGAAAATAAAGTGCAAAAGATCAAATACCATATAAAATTTTATGCCCTTATTCTGAAAAAAGTCTGTGATAGGTCACAAGTCATAAGTTAGTCACAACAGCATGGTGAGTCACAAGTTGTGACTTTTTGTATTCTGCGGTAAGAAGTCACAACATGACAGAGTCACAAGTTGTGATCTGCTACTTCGGTCGTCACAAGAATATTTTTAAGGTTATGTGAAAAATATAAAATATATCATTTTTCTTGAAAAAATTTGACGTTTCAAATTCACCACTAAGAGGTGAAATTTTTGTGATTTTTCTTGTGATTACTTATTCAGAATACGAAACAGCTGATTAGTCACAAGGAAAATCACAAGAAAACCAGTCACAATTTCGTTGTGACTTGTGATGGGTCACAATACCAGAATAGGGCTATTAGACTGCAATTGCACTCTACTTTTACCCTTTGAAATATTATTCACCAATTCTGGAACACCCTGTATATATGTATATATATATTACTCTCATAATATTGAATAATGTGAATTTTCTTATAAACTTCTGATTAAATGGGAAAAATGTTTTTGTTTGTTTTTAATATATTTTTTGCTTATTTAAATAAGTAATATTAATTTTAATACTATTTATTTATACATATACCCATTCATTATATGAAGAAAATTTACGAGTAATTTGAATTTTCACAGATTGATATACAAAAATGAAAATATTATACTTATTCATAGCAGATATTAGTTTAAAATACAAATAAATATAGTATACGTACACTCATATATAAATTTTATCACATATAAATGACTAAATATATAACTATTTTTTTTAAATATTTTAATTCATAATATAATATTTTAATCAAAATATATTAATCACAACACAAGCTGTACCCTACGCGCGTTGCTATGATACCAACTAACATAAATTTGAAAGAAAGACATTATACAAATATGTATTCAATTCATTTTAAGTCATTTTATTGATTTTATGTTCATTTCGAAAAAATTGTGTCATTGCAGCGCTTCGTTTCAATTCGATATTTATTGAAGTGCTGTGGAATAAACAATATTTCTTGGTTTTCCATCTGGTGCGTAGACGAATAAATCAGAAGGTTTTCCGACGCGTGAGCAAGCCACATAGAGCTGCCCATGTGAGAAACATGGATTCTCTAAATGGAATGCACACACTTGCAACGATTGTCCTTGTGCTTTGTGGATAGTTATTGCGAAAGCGAGTCGCACCGGGAACTGCAAACGTTTGAATTTGAATGACATATCTGTCGGTATCATTGGGATACGTGGCAACAGTACGTCTTTACCTTTGAATTTTCCAGTCAAAATTGTTGCCTAATTAACTGCGAAATATAAAATTTAGAAAATGAGAACCATTTTATCTTCGCAGTTTTTCAAAACTTTCGTAGTTCACAAATGTATGGGAATGAGCTACGAAAACTGAAAAACTACGAAGATTACTAAGTTTACGACGTGAAATGAATCCCCTTATTGTCTGTTCGATGTGAGCCTGACATGAATTTCACAATTTACATAAATATTTGATTTTTTTCACACAGTTGTCAAACTCAAGCTAATAAGTTAATACCACTACTAACTTGTATTGCGACTGGTAGTAAAATCAAAACTAATACGCATGTGAACATACAATTAAGACTAAGTTCAGCTAATACCTATGTGAATATACGGCTTAAATGTTATTTTGATATTTTTGGGATATTTGTTCTGTAGCACCTATAATCCCAACTTTGATTTAAAAAAAAAATTTTCAAAAACCTTCCCTGGTATACATATATCTAATAATTTCCCAAAATTTCAAGGCGATTGGATGCATGGTTTTTGATTCTATAAAGGACATACAGACAAACATTCATTTTTATATATTAATCATAAACATTACCTATACCTACAAAATATTATGTATATCTTAATTAAATAATAACAATAATAAAATAACAATAAAAAAAAACCTCAATTAATATTATAACAACTGTTTTAAATTCATTCTCTTATTGTTGCATTTTTTTTTTTTAATATTTTTGTAACATATATGCATATCTATCTATATGTATAAAAGTAGTCATAATAGCGATGCTAAAAATTAGATCTCGCATCGTATATATAATCATATATGATGTACCTACGAAAATAATATTAATTCAATTCATTGAAAAATTCAAATAAATTCATTGAATGAATAAAAAATTATTAACATATATGCACATGTATTACACATAGATATTCATATACGAGTATGTAATAATTACATAGCACACATTATGTATGTATGTTTGTTCGCGAGTACCTGTGAATTCAAATTTGTAATATATGCGTATATAATCTATACTATACTATATGTACATACATATATACATATACTCGTAAATAATATTATTAAAAATGTATACTTTATGATTGTGTATACACACGTAATAATACGCTTATCACTTATGTATTCCGCGTTATATGCTTATTAATTTTTTAACTTATGTATTTCTGTGCTTTGTTTGGTTTTGTTTTTTTTTTCTTTAACATTATAAATACATATAATGTACATTTATGCACTCGTATAAATTTTTGACAGTTATTTCCCGGCATTTAATTTATTTTTTTTTTTTTTTATCATATTAACTTTATTTATTTATCTTATTTTACCTTTTTTACATTTTTTACATTTTTTTTTTTTTGTTTTAGTTTTTGGTTTGTTTTTCATTTCATTTCAATTTTTTTGTTTTTTTTCACTTGCATTTTTGTTTTTTCATTAAAATATTACTTTTATACAGCATATCTTATGATGTGATATGTGTATTTGTATTACACGACTAAATATTATGTGTAAAAAAAAAAAAAAGAAAGAAAGAAAATACGTATATTACAGTATATGTATGTAAATATTTAATATAAATATTACATTATGTATGTACATACTACATAATATGTTAATGTATATAGTATTATGCATGCGTAAAGACAAGTTTAAAGTTTCGTAAGATCATACGAGTATAATATTGTGTAAGATTGCATGAATTACTCTTGATGAAAGTTTATAAGATTCACAATATATTTTTACATAATTATGCGCATAGCATATAAACATAATAATGATAATAATGTTTTTATGTATATTTTTATCTTATATCTATATCATATGTACATATATATAATTTACATTTACATATATGTATGTATTATACATATATTTATCATAATATATGTGCATGAAAATAATATGAATGTTATATGTACATACTTACTAATACATAATTTTTGTTCTTTTTTTTTTATCTTTCCTTTTTTTTTAAATGATGATTTTTGTCTTTTTTTATTTATTAATTTTTTTTCATTTTTACCGCATATATAGATATTAATATAAAATTCAAAAGTAAGTTAATTTTAAAAATTTGATGATATATCTACTATAAAATATTTATGTACATAAGTATGTACGAAGGAGTACTTATGTATTCAAAAGATTCAATGTATATGTATTATGTATGTATACATATTATAGAATAATTCAATATATGTATTTATGTAACTTCTTATATACAAGGGTAATTCAAAAAATTCCCAGAATAATTGCGTCAGTAAGTAACTAGCAGGCCAACAGCTAAGAAGTTTAATTATATTTTGAGTGTTTTGAAAGTGTAAATGGCTGTGTATAAAAAAAAGTAATTCATTTGTTTTTATTTAAAAGGATACAAACACCTGTACCAAAATTAGATATTTTTAAAACTTTGTGTAAAGTGTTGCGCAAATAACACATTGACAGGCGTGCCGAACTTTCATTGAGTTTTTGAACAAATACGATTTAAATCTTAAAGACTTTTCGCACCGTATAATCACTGATGATCAAACTTGGTCGTTTATACGTAGAAAAATAAATCCATAAACATCAACAACTAACTAGTGTATTATTTCATTTTTCCGAGAATTTTTTGAATTACCCTCGTATCTATCTCTGTGGCATTTCAGCCTATTGAGCTTTTGCATCTCTTAATATATGTGTGTCTTTCCATTCTTGCTTATTCTACAATACTACTTATATTTGTTCATAGTTCTGTAAGTCTATATTTTTCATCTTCCTGTTGACCACATCATTCCAATTTACATAACAATTTTGACCTACCTTTACTAAATAATCTTGGTTAACCTTTTCCCTTTCGGTTTATCTGTCCATATTTTGTTAATTACGTATAGTATTGTGGAATTCTGTGGTAACATGACCTGCCAATATCCAATCATTTGTGACTTTATATTGGTATACTGATGACTCTTCATAGCATTCATCATTCCATTTTTACCTATTACACCAATTTTCTTCTTTTATTGGTTCCAGAATTACAATACAATTATGTATAGAGTATAGAGATGTATTTAAATGCAATACAAATAAAAATTATATGCTATTTGTTAGAATTTACATAAAAATGAATTAGTTTTATTTGAATAATATTAATTAATATTGGGCTCTATTCTGTAACCATTCTGTTAACTAACAGAATTTTCTGTTAATTTTTAACAGATTGATTTTTTAACAGACTTTTTAAAATTCGTATTCTGGTCGTAACAGAATTCCGAAACCTTTAAGAAGCTGTCAAATTGAATCCGAAATCTGTTAATTTTTGATTTGACAGCTATTTGTTTACATTTTGAATTTTTATTTATATATAAAGTATGTATATGTATATAAATGTATATGCATATGCATGTATATAAATAAAGTTATATAAAAGTGAGGATTTTTTGCAAATTTATTTTTTAAATTTTAATTAAATATACATATATGTATATCATAAAAATAAATTTTGAAAAAATATAAATTGTTGTACATAGTATGTATCCATAATTTTAATTACTTTTTTTTTCTTTTATTTATTTATTTAATTTCAAAACAAATTTGCAACATCAACTAATTAATTAATTAATTAAATTATTTATTTATAATTAATTAATTTTTAAGCTATTTTATTTTACTTTTCACTTATGATTCTATATAGTTTGATTTACTTTACTTTTTTTGTAAACAAACACTACACATAACCGAATTTTAAAAGATTTTTAACAGATTTTTCTGTTAACTTTTCGACCAGAATACGAATTTTTTCAGTTAACAGGTTTCTGTTAAGTTGTCAAAATTTTATATGCGGTAACAGATCTGTTAACAGAAAAATTACAGAATAGAGCCCATTAGCAATGATAATTAATATCAATGGACTTTATACACAAAATGAAAGTAAACATATGATCATAATGAAATATAATGAAATGAAATGTACGAATTTTGTAACCTCTCTTTCACATGCTCGGTAGATTTCGAATAATGTAGTCTAGTAACTCACATTTTATCTTATAAATAAATTTGTTGCGTCTGTCTGTCTGTATGTATGTATGTATGTATGTTCCGGGTAATCTCGAAAACGGCTAAACCAATCTTGATGGAATTTTTTTTATCTTAAAGAGTGATTCCTCCCACAAATAATAGGCTACTTTTTTTTTCAAATTTAATTATTTAAAACAATAAAAATTTGGATTAAACAGATGAAGGTCTGAAAAATATCTATAAAATGTATGAAAAGCTTTTTCTTCTAAATGAACTGATAATCGTGGTTGATCGTGGCAATCGTGGTAATTGAATTACAAACTCAATAGAAATGACGTAATAACATAAAGCTTTACAAAGAGCTTCTTCGCTCGGGATCACCTTATTCTGTATATCGTGGTTCGTTTTAATAATAAATTTATAAGCTATAATATTTTTTGAACACTATTCCAAATTAACGTATATACTATACACTTACGGTGCGATTCTACATAAGAGATCTCTTATTCCTCTTATTTCTCTAAAGTTTTGGTGAAATATATTTTTTAAGAGGAATCGGTATTCTGGATAAGAGATTCACCTCATGAAATGACATAAGATTCACCATAGGTTTTAAACCCACCTTATTCAATTTACTACTTGTCATATACAAAGATAATGTAGTTACACAGTATTATCATCTTTGTTATTAGTAATTATTACAATTTTTATTTTTATATTACAATTTTTATTATTATTTTATTATTATTACTATTATTATAAATATTATTATTATTATTATTATTTTATTATTATTATTTATAATTATTATAATAACAATTATTATTATTATTTTATTATTATTATTATTATTATTATTATTATTATTATTATTATTATTATTATTTATAATTATTATAATTATAATTATTATAATTACAATTATTATTATTATTTTATTATTATTATTATTTATAATTATAATAATTATTATTATTAATACAATTCTATTATTATTATTATTAAATTACTTACAATATGCACGGACACGAATACAATATTTGAATATCAACAATATAAATAAAATAAATAAGAGATATAAGAGGTCCTCATCGATGACCTCTAAAGTTTAGAGATTTTTGTCCGTTAAAACAGAATTTTTCGGTTATAAACGTTCAAAAGTAGAATGTCAAAATTCATTAAAAAATTCACCACTGAAGTTAAGAGATCAGCTGATCACATCTCTTATCTAATTTAATTTAACTCCTAAAAGTATGTATTTGTAATGTAATTTGCACTAAAAATGATAAGAGGAATAAGAGAAATAAGAGATATCTTATGCAGAATCGCACCTTTAGTTTAATTATTATTAAAAAACAAAAATTAAAATATAAAAAAAATTAAAAAAATTATAATATCAAATTGTTCGTTAAATATTTGAAAGTAGAAGAAAATAGTTCTATATGATGTGTGTGTATGTGTATGTGTTATATTTTTGATAATTTTTTCATATAATTTTCATTTATAATTTTTTTTCTCTTTTTTTTGTTATTGTGTTGTGTTATTTGTAATTATTAGATTCATTCATTATGCATAAGCATGATATTATGTTATGAGTGTACCCAATTATCAATCTTTTGTTATGATAATGTGCCCTTTTTATATTAGAAAATAAATTTAAAAAAAAAAAAAATTATATATTAATTATAAAATAAAAACAAAAGCGTATATAACATTTTTTTTTTTTATTTACAATTCAAAGATCATCAATTAATTTTGCACACCTTTATGACATACATATACGCACATATGTACATACGTAATAATTATATGCGGTAAATGTTGTTTTTTTTTTAAATCTGCTTTTTTGTTTTTTTTTTATGTTCTTCACGATTTTCATGATTTTTCTATATTTAATATTATAATAGTAATTTATAGTTCAAATTATTAGAAAATGAGCTTGATATTTAATGATGATGTGGTGTATATAATGAAAAAACAATAAATTTATAATTATATATACAAATCTACATAAATGTATATGTTAAATTAAAAAATATTTTTAAATTATTATGTATCTGTTAAAACTAACAGTATCATATTATAATTACATATAGTATATAGGGAGAAAAAAAAAATTAAAAAAAATAATAATAATAAAAATATAGTAGTCAATACCAAACTACTTTTATATACAAATGTACACAATATAATATCTAAATAAAAAATACATATATACTTTTTTATATAAATATTCATAATTTTTAATATACGTATATATGTACATTTATATAAACATTATGTACATAAATATAAGCAAATTATATACATAGATAATTAATATGTTGTCTATATAATTGAGAAAAATATAAATAAACTGAAGAAATCATAAACAAATAATAATTTTTTATACATATACTTTTATGTATGTATGTATGTACATGTCTTTAAATTATGTACCATGTAAGTATGTATGTAATGTATCTATATATGAATAAACATATTTTATTATAACTTTTAATATTAAAACAAATTTCATATTTTCATATTTGTGCGTATACATAGTGTACGAGTACGAATTAATTATAGAAAATTCGATTTAAGTTCAAAATATATAATATAAAAAAAAAAAAATATAAATTAGAAATTAAAGACATTGAACCAGAATATAAACATTGAACTTAAATAACTTAATTACAAAAAAATGAAAAAAAAAAAATTAAAAGTTAAGTTATGAAAAGAAAACATAATAAAAATATGTAATAAAAATTCAAATTTTTTAAATAAAAATTATTAAATCAAAATATTCGAAAGTCTTATGTACATATACATGTGTATCTTCATTTCCTTGATTTTTTTTTTTTTGCAAAAATTATTATCTATACTGTAAATTTATAATAATTATTCAAATCGAATTACATTATTAAAAAAAAAAAACTTTTCCTTTCTTTTTTTTCAAAATCAATAATTTAACGCTTAATTTGTTTCGGTGTCCTTATAATTAATTACCGAAATAATAAAAGAAACGTTTTTATTTTCCATATAATGTAATATACTCGTATTTATTTATTAAAAATGAATTTTTTTTTTTAATATATTTTCTTGTATCAAAGTTGAGAAATTTTTAGAAGAAATAAAATACAATATACATACTCGTATATTGTATGGATGTGTACGAACGTGTGCTAGCTGTATATAAGTTTCAATTTCTATCTTTGAGATTTTTTTTTTTCTAAAAAAATAAAATATTATTTTTGAATCTTAATTAAGTATTTTAAGGTTTTAAATTAAAACAATTATTTGTTTTAATAATTATCGTTTTAATTACAGTTACAATATTACAAATTTGGTTACAATTATGATTTTGTAAGATGATTTAGTTACAATTTTTGATACGACGACAATATACTTTTTTAATAATTTAATTACAATATATCAGCTCATTCAAAAAGTTCGCAGCCTAACGCATACGTGACATTTCTAGAAACAAAAATTTATTCGCATTGGCAACACTAGTCCTTCATATGAACGTACCATAAATTCCAGATCGATCTGTCAAATAGTTTAGTTTAACGTGCTTGGTTTGTTTTCAGAAATGAATAATTTAAAAACTCGTGCGGTGATTGAATATTGTTTAAAAAAGGATTAAGTGGGAAAGAAATTTTTGATGATAAAATGTAAACGTATTAGGAGGCAGTGCTCCTTCATATTCAACTGTAAAAAAATGGGTTGCTCTATTTAAACACAGCCGTACAGACATCAATGATGATCCACGTTCAGGACGTCCAAAAGCAGCAACCACGCCAGAAATTATCGACAAGGTTCATGATTTGGTTTTGGAAGACCGCCGAATAACTGTGGGTGATTTAGCTGGGGCCACAGGCATCTCAACTAGATCAGTGCATAGTATCTTAACCAGTGAATGAGGTATGAGAAAGTTATTGACAAGATGGGTGCCGCATTTGTTGAATTCTGACCAAAAACGCATTCGAGTGAAACTTTCTCAACAACATTTGGGTTGATTGAATTTTCAAAAGGATAGAATTGATTTTGTGCATCGATTTGTAACCATGGACGAGACATGGATTTATTACTATGATCCTGAATTGCGACAACAAACAGCGGAGTGGACCGAGCCCGGCTGTTCGGCCCCAAAGCAGCCAAAGCTCTCAAAATCTTCAAAGAAGGTTATGGCATCAGTTTTTTGGGATGCAAAGGGGATTTTACTAATTGATTACCTTCAGACGAGTAAAACGATAACAGAAGAATATTATTCAAATCTTTTAGACCAATTAGATACAAAAGTTCGGAACAAGAGACCAGGATTACAAAAGACAAAAATAATTTACCACCAAGACAATGCACCAGTACACAAAGGTGTCGTTGCAATGGCCAAATTGAAAGAACTACACTACGAATTGTTGGAGCATCCACCATATTCACCAAATCCGGCTCCGTCTGACTTTCATTTATTTCCAAATCTCAAAAAATTCTTACGTGGTAAGCATTTTTCATCAAATAAAGAAGTCATAACGGCTGTCGAAGAGTACTTTGGAGGTCTCGAGGAAAATCACTTCAGGCAAGGGATAAATGAATTAGAAAATCGCTGGAAAAAATGCATTGAGCTTAGGCGGAAATATATTGAAGATTAATTGTATGCAAAATTTGATGATGTTAATTCAAGTGTTTCGATGTTTTTGTATTTTTGAAAATTTAGTTTAAATGGAACATTTTTGAAGGAAATAAAAGCTCATATTTCTTGAGAAAATATTTTTTTAGAAAAGCAAATTTTTGTTAAAAATTTTGTGTGAGTCTTTTTGTTGGGAAAAAAAAATTGTTATAAGCATATTTTTTTGTAAAAAATAGATAAAAGAAACAGAACTAATATTTTGTATGAAATTATATTATTTGTCGTGGTTTGTAATTTTGTATTATAACATAATATATAATCGTACACATATGGACATTTTTGTTTTCTTCGCATTAATACCCTTCTTGGGAGCGCACAGCTCCTCGAAAGTGATTTTTTAAAAAGACTTACTATATACTATCAGGTACGTGGGCGTGTACTTATCTATACAATTTAATATGTATTCGATTTCGAACCACTGCGTTACTATGGTATAGAGAAGCAAACTATTTCTACATGATAGAGTATTACCTATATTTACCTATATTTAATATTATCATTATAATAGAATTTATATATTACTACTCATATACAGGGTGTCCGGAGTAAAAAAATGTTGTACAAAAATGGAGAAAAATACATTATCGATTAAAAATTTAAAAAAAAAAAATGTTTTTATTTTGACTATTAAACTCCTTGTAAAAAACCCGCATTACTTATGGGTTGATACATATCAACTTTCTTAGTTGACCCACAGTTACATTTTTTTCCATAACTCAAAAACCACAAGATAATTGAATAAAATAAATTGCAAATAAAAGGCAATCTACTGGGCAATATTTTAAGTAAAGAAAATTAAAAAAAATAGAGATATTTGACCTTGAACACAAAATTTTGCATTTTTTTCCATGAAAATTTGAATTTGATGTACCATATCTTTGGCATCACTAAACCGATCTGTACAATTCAAGTATCAAAGTAAGGACTGATTAATTATATTTCCAATGAATGCAAAATAATTCGAAACGACTAAGGATTTTGTGAGTTATGACTACAAATAGGAAACAAGTCACTTGACCTCAAAAAAACTTCTGAGCGTCCTATATCTTCACCCGTTGATATTAGACAACACCCCCCACTCCCTGCCATACGATTTTTTTCGTTTCTCAGCAAGACCTATCGATTGGCAAAATGCCTGCACCCGAACTCCAGACACCCTGTATTTATATATAGTATATACACATATAACATAATTGTGTAAAGAAAAATCCCTTTTTCCTTTAAAAAAAAATGTATTTTTCTTCAGTTTTTTTTTTAATATTATTTCTTTTCTTAATTTTTTGTTTTATAAGTTTTAGCTTTTATTTTCCTTCTCTCATAAATTTATATATTATGTTGAATATAAATACTTCCTACAGTATATATATACAGGAAGTATATATATATAAATTTGTATGTATGTATAATATGTATATTATATACATATAAGTACATGTGTTATAATTACATTATAATAATACGTAATAATACATTTCATGTACTTCATGCACATTATGTGCTTAATATGTATTTATGTATTCATATGGTGTACATACATACATTATATTTTTACATATGAACGCATAAAAATTTAATTTTTTTTTTTTGAATTATGTTAAAATGCATACCAAAATAAAAGCAAAAGTAAAATTAAAAAAAAACATTAAAAACAACATGTGTTGATAAGATATTACAGTAAATATAACAAAATTACTATAGATAAGTGCGTGTATATAATGTATATCTGCACCACCCATTGATTATTGTAAGTATTAAAAAAAAAACGCCACATAGTACATAAATTATTATTATTTATTATTATTTATTTTTTTCAGAAATATATACATATAGTATGTACATACATACTAGTTCATAAAAGTATATAGATTATTTATATGACATAGATTAAGAGTAGGATTCGACTTTGAAAAATTTCAAAAACAACAACGATTTTACATAGAACAATTTTAAAAAAGGACTTTGCATACCTTTTAAGAGCTAACAAAAATGGATTTTTGAATATTTTGATGAAAAAGAACATAATTTTATTTTGTTAATAAAAATGGAAATATAACAAAGAATTTTATACTTGTTTTTGTAAAAACATCAGAAAATTCCAAACTTTATTTTGATACCAAAATCATATAGATACATGAAGATATAATGTATGAAAATAAAAGTCAAAGTTGAATGATTTTTCGAAAAAAATCCTCTCCTTTTTTAAGAACTATAACTAAATTTCAGGACCTAAAATCAAAAATGTGCTAAATTCAAGCACCACAATATCCTTCAGGCTACCTATATTCAAATTTTTAAAGAAATTTGTCAATCATTGTTTACTGTACGAAGTGCATTTGGAAACCAAAAAATCGCAATTTTGACAACTTTTGATAACTTGACAACTTTCCATGTAAAAAGGAAACAAGCACATTTTTAAAACAAAATTTTCCGTTAAGCACCACAGTTTCTGTCAAAGTATCTATGTCTCAAATTTCATTGAAATCGGTTAAGTAAGTAACTTGGGAGATAATTGATGCAAAAGATAGCAAATACTATCTCGAATCCTAATCTTAATATCATACATACGGATATTTATATTAATATAAAATATGTACGCATTTTTATTATATTCATGTACATATATTTATGTAAACATGTATATAAATATTTATAATAATATAATATAAAATAAAGTACGCAAATACATACACACGAGCATATATATTTATTTATTATACTACACTTATTTTGTTTATTTATATACTTATGTATATTTTTTCGTATTTTTTCAATTTTTTTTTAATATAATTATTATATACACACATAATTACATACATATACTTATACATATACGTATAAGTATATATGAATAATGGGTTGAAAATGGTGGTGATAAAAATAAACAACATTGAAATTGTTCCATTCACATTCACAATAATAACAATAATATAACATGAAGATTTGTATACAAAAGTTACATATTAAGTATATGGATTTTTGTTTTTTTTTTTCATATGTCGTTTGTATAATGTATACAATAGAAATATGAAAAAAAAAAAAGTCAAGACAAAGAGAAGAAAAATAAGAATAAGAAAATAAGAAGAAAATAACATTTATTGATCAACTGAAAATTAGCATTTTATAATGTACATACATATAAATATAAGTACATATTGATACATATAAGTACATAATATACATCCATACTCATAGTTATATATGATACATATACATGTACATATTACAACTTACATGTGTAACATAAATACGCATATAATTATGTAATATATTATATGTACGCATGTACTAAACATACATATTATGATTTGTTATATTTGCTAAAAATGCATTATACCTATATATATCACATATACACATGTATGTAAAATATAAACTTATATACATATGTATATAGTAATAGTACAAAATATAGAGTGAAAAGTAGTCTGATTTTACATACATATATAAGAGGAAAAGTATATACATACATACATAAATATGCATGAAACTCGAATGAGTTATTTTTGTTTTTAAATGCATTTTTTATTTATTTTATTATATATTTATTATTTAAAAGAAAATTATTTATAATTATGCATGTATTCAGTAATGTTGATTTATTTATAATATTGTTCTGTATGTATTGTATATAAATAGTACAAAACTTAACATCTTAAGATATTTATATTTATACATGAGTGCATAATATAATAATTAAATTATAATTAATGTATATATAGTCGTATATGGTAAGTATATAAAAATATGTAAATCTATATACATATATAAAAATGAATGTTTGTCTGTATGTCCTTTATAGAATTAAAAAACCACACATCCAATCGCCTTGAACATTTGGGAAATTATTAGATATATTTCAGGGAAGGTTTTTGAATTTTTTTTTTTTAAATCAAAGTTAGGATTATAGGTGCTACAGAACAAATATCCCAAAAATATCAAAATAACATTTAAGCCGTATGTTCACGTAGGTATTAGTTGAACTTAGTCTTAATTGTATGTTCACATGCGTATTAGTTTTGATTTTACTACCAGTCGTAATACAAGTTAGTAGTGGTATTAACTTATTAGCTTGAGTTTGACAAATGTGTGAAAAAAATCAAATATTTATGTAAATTGTGAAATTCATGTCAGACTCACATTGAACAGACAATAAGGGGATTCATTTCACGTCGTAAACTAAATAATCTTCGTAAGATTAAGATTAATGTATAGAAAAATGATCTTTTTATTGTTTTCTTTCACTTTTGCGTGAGATTAAAAAAAAAAAGGAAAAAGTACATGTCACAATTTTTTCGAAATGAACATAAAATCAATAAAATGACTCAAAATGAATTGAATATTTGTATTAGTATAGCAACGCGCGTAGGGTACAGCTAGTTTAATATAATTCTTTATTAAAAGTTTACTATATTATGTACATACATATGTATAAATGATCTACATCATATTTTAAATATAAATTTGAATATTATTTACAAATACAATAATTTTTTAATGTAATTACATATTTATATACATGTATCTAGATTTGAATGTAACATAAGTACATATAGTTTTTACTTGTAACATAATATGTATCATCAAATCAAATATAATTATGTACATAAATAAAAATACATTATATACATACGTATATGTATGTATACAAATATAATATTATTTATACATATTTACATATATATATATTTACATATATGTATACTCGTATATGTATATACGCTGTACTTGTAGATGTAGGCGAGTATACATACATATGTATATCCTAATTACTGAACATTTATACATACATATATATACATATGTATATGTATTTATTTGTACAACGTACATGTGCATAACAAAATAAAAAAAATTTTTTTTCGCAAATCATCAATATTCATGATAATCTAAGTAAGACACATAAATTTAATTGATATCATTTCTTTTTCATAATTTTATTTTAATAAAACATATTATACATTATACGAGTATATACATATATGTATAATATTTTACATATACGCGAATATCGATACAAATACATATTACATATATTTATGTATTTTAGAAAATTCATAATGGAACCGCATGCGAAAAAAATGTTTGATTTGAATTCTCTTTTATTTTAAGTAGTATACATATTTTTTGTTAGTAAAATTTTAAAAAATTCATTATACATACATACTCGTATGTATTATGCATATCATATAGTACCTAATATGTACATACATATATACATATGTAATATATATACGTAAAGATAATTAATCTGTATCTGTATATAAAAAATGTAAATATGTAAACTTATTTTAAAAATATTTTAAATAAAGATTTATTTTTTTAGATATAAAATAAATATGAAAGTATTTATGCATTTAAGTTATATAGATTAATATCATGTTAATACATTTTTATATGCAAGATATTATTATTACCTATACCTATTATATTTTATATATTATTTACATGCATATAGTAGGTATATATGTATATATATATATGTATTGAATATTCAGTTTAAAATGTATAAAACTGTATACATACATTTGTATATAGATATTCTTATAGATATTACAATAAAAATATTTTTTAAACATACTCGTTTCATATACTCATACATATATGTATTTATCAAAGGATTTTTTATTAATTTGTCTTTTTGAAAGTTATATACATACGAGTATTATATTAATATACCTATGCTAAATGCATATATTACTTATTACAAAAATTAATTTATGTATTTTTATTTTATTTTAGTTATATACACTGTATATACATACATATATGTAATGTACATATTATATGTATAAAAAGATCTACAAAATATGTATATGATGTCCTAACTAACTTTAATATACAAAAAAAAAAAAAAAAAAACAGAATAAAATAAAATAAATAAATTAAAATTATAACATATATGTATATGCATTCATTGTATGTACTATATATATATGTATGTATATGTACACCATAGTGACCAGTATATGTAAGCATACATATCAAAAAAAAAAAAAAAAAAAAAAATTAATTTAAATTCATATACGAAAAATTATTAAGTATAACATGAATTAATAACACAAAATCTATTCGTATAACACCAGAATAAAAGATAATAATCATAACACTATTATATAGTATACGTATATGTATTTTAGTTTAGGCATACATGTATATATGTATGTATGTATACAAATTAATAATATAAAAGTATTTTATATATACATACATTTAAATATATTATTATATAACCACATTTATGTAGATTATAAAATAAAAATGAAATGCATACTGTATCTGTACCATATATAATTTGTACAGATATTTTTTCTATCGCGTGTGTACATATCTATCTGTATATATGTATGTAGTATATTTATAGGTAAATTATATATAAAATATTATCTAAATATGTATATATAAATGTACATATGTATGTACTTACTTTAAAATTTGAACAGAAGCGATACAAGAATATTAATTTGATATGTATATCATTTTAGTAGAGTGTATAAAATAGTGTACCTAAAATAAGTTTAATATTAGTATAAAAGTATGTACCATATTATTATATTTATAAATGCACTCACTAAAAAACTAATTTGACAACTGTTTTGTTTGTTATTTATTTATATATTTTTTAATTTCTTTAATTTTTTTTTTTTTTATTTTTCTATACTGCTATACTACTACTTCTACTATACTTCTACTCTTCTACTTCTTGTTTTTCATGAATTTTATTTTATTTTTTATTTTTTATTTTTTTTTTCATTATATTTATATTTTAAATTAAACGTGTATTTATCTAGATTATTATACCATTAAATACGAGTATACATAATATACATATAATATATGGCACTTATGTGCATTTTGTAGAATATGTATAACACAATTAATTTATACATATACATGTATTATAACATATAAACATATATATATATATATATATATATATATATTTGTACGTATTTACATATAAATATATGTATAAATATATAGATTTATATTTTTATATGCCTACATATTATACATATTTGAACTACAAAAATAAAAAATACCTTAGGCTCTATAAAAGCTTAAAAAATATGTAAGTACATTTATGATATGTATACGTATACATATGTATATACATATATATGAAATAAATATGTATGTATATATATTCATATATATAAATACATGTGTAATAAATTCACGTATACATATGTAACATATTCGTAAGTTTTAAACCTTAGCTGTTTTGTTTTCTTTGATTTTACTTTATTTTTGGTTTATATGATGTTTTTTATTTTGCTTTATGTTTCATTATTTTTTTTTTTTTATATATATACACATATGTATATATATATGTATATTATTGAACTTTCTTACAAATATTAACCTGGTCAAAGAAAACAACTTTTAAAATAAAAATAAAAAATAAAGAAAAAAAAAAAAAACATTTAACTTCGGAAAATTAATATTTATTATACTCATTTGTGAATATTGATTACCTATTTTAAAGTGTTCTATTTTTTAACGTAATCAAGTATTATATACATATGTATATGGTTTTTTTTTTTTTTTATATATATTCAAATGCATATATGAAAGGATTACATACTTATATATCATAGAAATAATATTCATATACTCAACTCGCGTATACATATAAATATAAATATACAATGTGCACATAATATTATATTACGTATATAAGATGTGTATCATATAAATGCATTCAAATGTACATACATTTATGTACATAATATTTATATATGCGTAAAATATGTAATATTGTACTTTTAAATTTTAACATTTACATACTTACAGTACATACATATTATACATATATATATATACTTATGTATAATTTTTTATGTATGTAATATTATATGAAAAAAAACACATACATACATTAAAATTTATTTATTTATTTATTTTTTCCAAGACAACATTTTAAAATTTTTTGAATATTTCTTGATTTAAATTCAAATACATATATGTACATAAGTGCATATAAATTTATAATAGTACATACCTACCTAAAAACATATAAATCGTATCGTATATACATACATATATACATAAGTATAAGTCATATAAATGCAGTGTAGAAACTGTTATATATAGATTCAAACAGTTATAAATTTTAAATTTCGGCCTTTTTTTTTTTTATTTCAACAATATCGAAATTTCTAATACATTTTACTTTTACATATTACTTATCTAAGTATGTTAATATGTATGAAAAATTCTGTAATTTTTTCTTTTTTTTTTTTTTAAAAATATGAAATAATATTAATAACAAAATAATGTATATGAATATGTAAAAAAATGTTCAACCCGAATCACGCTTATATATACAGTTGAACGTTGTTTCCTTAATACATACATATGTATATACTTTTCATGTAAGTCTATATATAAATGTTGGAAATTGTATCGAATATTTTTGAAAATTATATATCATATATGTATTAATTTTTTTATGAAATTTTTATCACCCTGGTAATATTGAATATTACATAATAGCAAAGCATTTAGTATAGCTAAATTATTATATAGATATACTAAATTATTATATTAGGTCCTTAAGAAGATTTCGCACAGTCGTATCCGACACAGTGTCATATGTTTTTCTCCACAGATTTTTTAAGTCTACCACATTTTTGGTGTGTTTCTTCGTTCTTCTTCAATCCCTTTTTGATCAAAGACCAGTATTTTTCAAATTGGTCTTAATTCTGGACAATTTCAAGGATTCATTATCCATAAATTATTCAATCAAATTTTGTTAAAAAACGATCATACAATTTCTGAGCTCTATAGTTTTGCAAATCTTTTCCTTTTCCTCCGATCTATCCGGTATTTTTTGAACTTTATATATGTATGTTCTTAAGTTGCACATTTTTTTTATTCTCTGCACCGTAGATTTCAATGTTCCAACAACGTGCGCCATATCTTTCATTAGGGTATCGGGCCTACCTGAATAATGCCTATATACTTCTTTCATCAAATTTAAATTAGAAGATGTGTGAAGGCCTGTCTGATCCTTGTTGTCATTTGATAGAGATACCTTTCTTGAAATTGTAATGTAATGCACGTTCTTAATGCACAGTTAAAACAGATGTTTCTAAATCTTTTGCTATTTATGAATATTTTATTGTTTTATTTTCTATGAATTTGTTCAAAAAAGCCCGACACATTTCTTCTTCATTTAGTGACATTATTGTACCTTTTTTGAATTTCAAAACAGGAACGAATATCAACAATCTTGAACTTTGCTTTTTATAACAAATATTTGTCAAAAAAAAAGAACATCTATACATCATATGATATATTACTTCAATGACTAAAAATAAAAACGTCAATTTTTTTTCTGGGACAGTCCATCTATTCAAAAAAATTTCGTGTATATTTGCTCTCATTTTTAGAAGATATATGAGTATTCTTTTTTTTCTAAGATAAAATAATAAAGCTTACAATACACAATATAGTAAGTAGTTAATTATATTTTTATGAAAAGAGTAGGTAATATCAAAATTACATTATATTGTATTTATAATATTATTTAAACTTTTTTTTTGTATAATTTCATTTCATTCTCATAAACATTATCTAATCGATTCCAAAATTTAAAAAAATATTATACTTATATATTTATAACTTATAGTATATGATAAGTTTTTTTCTACAACGATAGTTTTTATTATGTTTTGACACAAAACATATACTATAATACCTAAGTAGTTACTTGGTTTGTTGTTTTTTTTCTTTTCAAAAAAATATTTAGATCAATTTACAAATACATATATACATAGCTACATATACATATTATTGAGTACTATATATTCAATAATCTGTGAATTTTTTTTTTATTCATATTTAAATGATAGAATTATTTAAAAAATTTTTATAATATAATAATCATATATTTTTAGATAATAAAGTATTAAAGAAAAAATAAAAATAAAATAAAATTCATAAACAAAAATATTTTTATATACATATTATACATACGTAAATGTTTTAAAATATTTATTAATTCAAATACAAAAACAAAAAAAAAAATAAAAAAAAAATAATATAAACAAAATTTTAATATAAAATTACGAAATTATGATGAAAATACATTTAGTAATGTAAAATAAATTTAACAAAATAATAACAACAAAAATTAAAAATTGCATAGAACCCGTATCATCGCACAATTTATTATTAAAAGGCGCACGTATTTTTTTTTTTTTTTCATTATATGAATCTTAAGTCTATGAATTTCTATACAATATATATAATATTGTTAGTATATATATATATATTTTTTTTTTTTTTGTAATATATGTATATACTATGATAAAATTACGTATATGTATATTGTATAGGTATGTGACCAACAATGAAACCTTTCTATTTCAATTTCATATAATAATATATGAACATATTATATATATGTATATGTGTATTAAATAGTACCTATATGTAAGAAGAACCCTGGTAGGCTATACCCATGAGTTTTTCATTATTCGGGGGGTCGGGTAAAGAATTGAAGTAGAAAATATAATGGTATTTGTAGCCTTCTATGTATGCGTATAAATATTGTATATTAAAAAACATATCGCAAAAATATAGATGAGTTTTCACCTGAGTTTCCGATGAGCAGCTCATAATGTAAACTTTTATATATTTTATACGTCTGGATAACTGTAAAGTAAATATAAAACAGTTATTTTTGCATGAGCTGAAAATTTTTACATTTTAATCATTACTATTGTTTGCGTTATTAGAACAAGTTAAAGTGAAAGTGAAGAATTATTTATTACTATATTATTTTTATTATTTTAACTATTGGAAAAATATTTTTTGTAAGAGAAAACTATTGCATTTTAAATTGGTAAGTAATTTATTTTTCTAGCTTTTATTAAAATTTATAAAAAAGTAGAAATTTTTTTTTTGAATAATTGAAACATAAACATAATTCAGTAGAAACAAGTTTTACTATAAAATCGAATATTTTGATTATTTATTTATTAGTCCAACAAAAAAAACTTAATTACAATCGTGTGTGTCATCCACAAAATAAATTTTTTTTAAAAAGAAAATATATTTTCACAATGTCAAGAAAAACTATTTCAAATCGAATGAGTCTTGAATTGTCTGCATACAAAAAAGATGTTGAAAATTATAAAAATAATTTTTTAAGAGATCAATTTCAAGATCATTTGTTGCCTTATCCTTCAACATCATCTATCGTAGAAACAGAGCAAATAAATATAGAAGAATCTAGTATGATTCCAGATCAAAATACTGAAAATAGTTCAGATTTATCATTAAATGAAAGTGAGGAAGATTGCCCTCAACCTGAAATATCTGTAAATCTTTCAAAATGGGCAGTTAGAAATAAAGTTCCTCATACTCAAGTTACAGATCTATTAAAAGTCCTTAAAGAGTCTGGAGTGAAAAACCTGCCAGGTTCAGCTAGAAAACTATTAAAAACACCATTAAAAAAATTGAATTTAATTAAAGTAGATCCAGGTGAATATTATCATTTTGGAATCCAAAATGCTCTTTCGTCACAAAATTTTCATCATTTACGAAACTATGATGTAATTGAGATTGATGTTGGAATTGACGGTGTATCAATTTTTAAAAGTTCTAACATTCAACTATGGCCAATAATGGGATCAATATCAAATGAAAAAAACTATAGCCCATTTTTGATTGGATGTTATTGTGGCAGAAAAAAGCCAAGCAATGTCAACGAATATTTGAAAGAATTAGTTGAAGAGATTAAAGTACTTAAAAATGAAGGAGTTATGGTAGGACTCGATCAAAATTTGAAAAAATTTCAAATTCGTTTATTTACTTGTGATGCTCCTGCAAGAGCATTTGTGACCGGTAGCATATATCATACTGGGAAGAATAGTTGCCCTAAATGTCAGCAAAAAGGAAAATACATAAATCATAAAATTGTGTTCCAAACCAATGAAGAAAATGCAAGAACAGATCAAACTTTTACGGAAAGAGCTGATATTTCTCATCATCAATCGGAATTTCAGCATAATGTAAATGTTTTAGAGTCCGTCGAAATAGGTTTAGTGTCACAATTCCCTGTTGAACCCATGCATCTCATTGATTTGGGTATTATGAAGAAATTATTGAAAATAATTTCAAAGAAACGAAATGGAAACTATGTAAATAATGTTACAGAAATTAATAATAGACTTTTGCTTCTCGCAGATAAAATTCCTTGCGAATTTTCAAGATCCTCCAGAACATTAGATGATATACATCTCTGGAAAGCAACTGAGTTTAGGATATTCTTATTGTACACCGGAATAGTGGTTTTGAAAGATTTGGTTCACGAAGATATATATTACCACTTTTTACTTTTACATAGTGCTATAAGATCAATTTCATGTGAAAACACATGTTTACCAAATCTTTCCACTGCCAAAGACATGCTTCGCGAATTTGTAAGGCTATTTCCTACTATTTATGGAGAAGACAGTGTAAGCTACAATGTTCATTGCCTCCTACACGTTTGTGATTCAGTCCAGAAATTTGGAGCACTAGACAATTTTTCGGCGTATAAATTTGAAAATTTTATACAATTTTTAAAAAAATTAGTAAGATCTCCAAATAAACCTCTGCAGCAATTATGGAGAAGATTAAAAGAAGGTGCAGAAAATATGCAATTTAATTTTTCGACAGAAAGTCAAAACCATTTTAATCTGAATTACAAACGCGAAACTGACAGTTATTGTCTTATTAAACCAAACATACCATTTAAAATTTATGCAGAGGGATTCAACAACGGTGCAGAAACAATACTGGGTTATGAATTTGCAAATATTTCAAATTTTTTCGAAGAACCTGTATTATCTTCAGAAGCTCTTGGAATTTTAAAATGCGGTCAACAAAAATCTGATATGAAAGAATTTAAAAAAACTGATATAGAATATAAATTCTTTCCAATAACTCTTAGTGAAGAAGTTGTATTAATTCCTGTACTACACAATTGTTTTCAACGTTTTCAGCACTAATCAAGATGAATGCCGAAAACACACCACCCCGAAATAAAGCACCTTTATCACCTATTATTGATGGATATGCAAATTCTCTTAATAGTCCAGATGAGTATGATTTTAAAACATCAACTCAACGCACCAAGAGCCCTTCAGTGCTTCGAATTTCTAAGGCAACCTATAATATGAAGCATTATTTAAAATCAGGTAATAATATTAATTATATAATATTAAAGGCTTTTAATATCCAGAAACTTATTTCCTAGGAAAAGAGCCTCAAGAGGATGGCGAATTCCAAAATCTTGTTTTGGAAAAACTAAATAAAATCACCCAAGAAATTGCGGGCATTAAAGCAGAGCAAAAATTATTATCAGAAAAAGTATATAAAGAAATTATAATATTTTATCATATTATGGTTTTTAAATTTTATTTCTTTAATTTTTTCAGATTTCTAGTAGTGAAGATCTAATGAAGAAAAATCAAAAGGCGTTGATGGAAAAAGTATATATATATTTTTGTTTGGATGTAATATGTTTCATTTAATTTAGTTTTTCTCAGATAACTAACTTCGAAAGTGAGGTATATGCTAGACAAATGGCAGACAATAGGATTTCGAGAAATTGTTTAGTTTTATGTAAAAGAATGTCTAGAAAATTAAATAATGACAACGAAGGCAGTGACAACAATTTTCTTAGTATGCTTCCAGCAAAATCAACAAAAGAATTACTAGACATTGAGGAGTTTGTGAAAAATGATGAGAGTACTGCAGTTGCTGTAGGTTATGTTATTTTTATACTTATTCTTATTCTTTGCAAAACTGATCCTTTTTAACTCATTTTAGATCGCTTTTTTTAAAATTCAATTGGAAAAATCAAGCATCGAAAAGGTTTTTAGAATTATAGCTGATGACAAGGTTTACGTTGAATATAACGCCGATGGAAGAAATGGAAAAAAGAAGCTACTGAGCCTGAAACTGTTTGACTCTGTTTTACTGCGTAAGTCCAAAGTTTTTGACTTTAAATACACAGTAACAACCATATATAATATTCAAATTTTTAATAAAAACTTTAATTTCCTCAGGTTCTTGTTCACAAACCTCTAGGAAGGACTACGAAAAGGAAATAAGAAGTTGTATTCTTCGTGCCCATAACCGCTATTCACGAGCAAAATGCACAGCTAAGTATGTATTTCATATCTTACTCATTCGTCCTAAGTTTGAATCTATTTTCTCCATTTTTTTAGCAAAAAAAAAGCACTCAAATGGACCAGACCAACTAGTAACTAAGTAGTTGTAAATTAATGTTTTTTCAAAAAAAAAACAAATTTTGATAAAAATAAGAATAAAAAAATAAAATAAAAATATATGATAAATGTAAAAGTTTTTATTTAAAAATACATAAATATACATATTTTAAACAAAAATAAATTTTGAATTTTTAGAGAAAAATACCCTTTTAGCTTCAAAAAAGTTCCGTGAGTTCTGAAGGAGATTTAAACGGAAACTCCAGATGATATTCATGACAAAACTCATCGTGAGCTCAGCGGAAAACTCATGATGATTCTTGAAGCAAAACTCATCGTGAGCTCAGTGGAAAACTCATGATGATTCTTGAAGCAAAACTCATCGTGAGCTCAGTGGAAAACTCATGATGATTTTTGAAGCAAAACTCATCGTGAGCTCAGTGAAAAACTCATGATGATTTTTGAAGCAAAACTCATCGTGAGCTCAGTGAAAAACTCATGATGATTTTTGAAGCAAAACTCATCGTGAGCTCAGTAGAAAACTCATCTACATGGCTATTATATACTCATCGCTGTACTCATGCTAGTGAGAGAGAAGTAAAATTATTATATATAACTAGAATGAAAGAGATATAAAATCTCATGCACACTATTCGTGTCAAAGTAAATAGATGAGTTTTTTCCCGATTTTAGAAAAATTTCATATAAGACTCATGATGAGCTTCATCTAAGCACTCACGATGAGCTCATCATAGAACTCATCATGAGTTGGCTACTAGGGAAAGAACTATTATATTACGTATAAATGTACATATTTATGTATGATATATAAAAATGTTAAATGATATCATAATCATTATTATTGTATATTGAAGTACATACTGTATATGTATGTATACATTAAAAGAAAAATATTTTCTCGAAGAAAAATACATTATTTTTTTTTTTAATATATATTATTTATTATACTATACATACATACTTACATAAATAAATAAAATTAAATTCTACAAATATATTTGAGTGTATATAGTACATCGGGTACATACTATATTTATTTTGTTATAATTTAACTTTCAAAATAATTGAAGTATGAACTGCATGACAAGTTAAAAAAGTACGTACCTATCTACATTCATAGCATACTATACATATACATAATAGTATTGCATATAAACATAAATATATGTACATATTATAGTGCTGATGCTGATAAACATACTTATATGCATATGTATATAGTAGATATTATGTTGTATAAAATTTAACATATGTATGTACATACCAAAAAACTATAAAAATATGTACTATATGTGTGTTTGTGTATTTGTATTATATGTTCAGAGAGAAAAAGAAAAAAAACGCGTTAATTGTAGAAACACACAAACACACCCATATGTATTATAGTGATATATATTTCACCTATATATAAATGTACATATACTTAGATGCGTTGTACCTAAGTATATTTTTAAGAAAACGAAAGAATTAAAAAAAAAAAGAAAAAGATAAAAACAAAAACCTAATAAGCATTTAAATTCCTATTGTAATAATATAAATTATGTGTGCACATAATGAGTTTTATACATACTAATTTTCTTAATGTTTTCATTTTATTTAATATAGATACGAAATATAATTGAGATTTCATATACATATTTGTACATATAGTAGTATATTCGAATTTCTAATTATCTATTCTCTAGAGTAAAATATATATACTACCTATATATAAATCAAATAATTACACCTAGACCTCTTTTTACGCGATAGATACGTTCCTTAAAATTACGCGTAAATGAAATTCGCGTAAAAAAAAAACTACTGACTCCATACAAAAAATTAAGATTGGTTCCAAATCTGAAATATTGCCAATATAATGAAAAAACAAACATTTAATTCATTAGAATGAGAAAATTTTTATTTACATTCCATACACAACAGACATACATTCATGTGATAAATTTTATTAATATGATAATAAAAATCATAATATATTTATTTCGGTTGTTTGTTAAAGATTCCATAAAAAAAATTATTGTATTCACTATCAGTTTTTCAGACAATGAATGTAAAATATGTCGTTTTCGTGAGACTGTTGTTATAGCACTTTGAGGCATGAACTCAGTTATTATTAATCGTTATGTGTTGATCCTTTAGTTAAGTCGAAAACTTCTCTACACGTTCTTCATCAGGATAATGTCAAGTAAAATAGTTTTCTAAATTATTAGTCAGTTTCTGTCCCTCTTTAATTTGGTATATCAAAAAATTACACTCTGTTGTCTACTCAAACATCAAATTGAAACTGCTGCTAAGTATACTGCTTCTATATGCACTTAGATTGAACAAAAAACCAATATAAAACGCTATTGCTAAAAATGTTATACCGTTATATCGTATAGACATGCACAATAGAAAAAAGTAAATCAAGTAGCATACTTTTGAATTATTAAGATTAGGGTTCGAGATAGTATTTGCTATCTTGTGCACCAATTATCTCCCAAGTTACTTACTTAACTGATTTCAATGAAATTTGAAACATAGATACTTTGACAGGAATTGTGGTGCTTAACAAAGCGCTTTTTTAAAAAATGTCCTTGTTTCCTTTTTACAGGGTGTCAAAGTTGTCAAAATTGCGATTTTTCGGCTTCCAAATTCACCTCGTACAGCAAACACTGATTGATCAATTTCTTTGAAATTTTCGAATATAGTAGGTAGCCTGAAGGATATTGTGGTGCTTGAATATAGCGCATTTTTGATTTTAGATCCTGAAATTTAGTTATAGTTCTTAAAAAAGGAGAGGATTTTTTTTGAAAAATCATTCAACTTTGACTTTTATTTTCATACATTAAATATTCATATTTCTATATGATTTTGGTATCAAAATAAAGTTTGGACTTTTCTGAAGAATTTAAAAAAAAAGTATAAAAATCTTTGTTATATTTCCATTTTTATTAACAAAATAAAATTATGTTGTTTTTCATCAAAATATTCAAAAATCCATTTTTATTAGCACCTAAAAGGTATGCAAAGTCATTTTTTAAAATTTTTGTATGTAAAATCATTGTTGTTGTTTTCGAAATTTTGCAATGTCAAATCCTACTCTTAAGCCTATTTTTTTTATTTTAACAAAAAGTTAAGATTCGATTGGTCACGTAAAAGTGAATAAAAATTGCGTAAAAAAGGATTTTTCACATATTCCAATTTGCGTTACTTCGAATTCGCGTAAAAAGAGGTTTAGGTGTATAATAACGTAAACGTATACATTATGTATACGGATATGATATGATATGTATGTATATAGTTTGTATATATAAATTAAACCACTATACATTATAATGTAATTATAAAATGGCATAAATTTTTTTTTTTCAAATAAAAAATAAAAAAAAGAATAAATAAATCAATTTATACACAAATAAAAAATATTTTATATATATTTAACATGATAAATAAAATGCAAAAATGTTACAATTTAAAAAAAATATATATATATTTATTATAAGAGAAAAAAATTATAAAAAGAAATTTAAAAAAAAAATCCATTTTTTTTGCAATATACCTAATTACTATATATGCATATGTATACATACTCGTGTAATTATACATTGAAGTTAATAAATATTTTATTTTTTCTTAATTTTATACCTTTCTTTTTAAATACCATTTTTTACATATGTAACGTACATTACATACTTATTTATTAGTATTTATGTAGTAATGTGCTATAATACTTAGTACATACATACATATTTTCACATTTTCATTTGTTGTATATTTAATAAATTTATATATTAACTATGTAAATATGTATGTATATAGTATTTATTTTCCAAATCAATGGATATTATAAATTTTTCTTTTTTGTTATTGTTACTGTATTTTTTATTATTTATTTTTTTTTTCCTTATCATTTCTGTGTATTTTCTACAAACATAATATGCAAATATTCATAATAAATTGTTAAATAAAAAATGCAATATTGTATAAAACTTAAGGGTGGTATTCATCAACATGGATATATTAGTCAGATATATTTTAGCCGGATACAATTTCAGGTTATTCATCAACCTAGATAAAATTTGTTTTGGAACTTCGTTTTCGGATCGAACATGTGCGTCAAACATGTCAGCTGGTTGTATTTTTATATTACAAAATAAAAAAGAGTTTCTGTGATGTGATAATTATATGCAAAGATGATAATACAGTATAACTACGTTATCTTTATTTGTGCTGTTGCTGTTAATAACAAGGTTATGTTTGGACGATATTTATAATACCACTCCGGGGTTGTCTTAAAAATATCCGAGTAGTGTTTTATCCAAGTTGATGAATACACTTTATCTCAGATAAAAGATAATCTATGTTGGTGAATACCAGCCTAAATGTCTATAGAAATATCATTTATATAATATAAATCATTTATTTATATACACGTATTATATATGTTATAATGTTAGTATATATTATATTAATAAAGGGTCAGTATGGGCTTTTAATAAATTTTTTTAAATTTTTTTATTTTTTCATGCTATTATATACGTATATATTTATTATAAATCCAAATATATGAACACAGTACATATGTGTCTATTAGAAGCAAAAGGGTATATGTTTTTCGTTTTATAAGAAAAATGAAATATATGTATGTATATCAAATTTTGTATAGATTTTTAAAAACCGAATATAATTTTATTTAATACATTTCAAAAAATTTTCATATTACTGTTAAAAAATTTATTTGAAAAACTCCATTAGTTTCAAAAAGGTAGATATCTTTTCCAAAAAAAAGTTTAGTTTCAAAAAGGTGTCTATTCCAGTAAATACTATGTAGTATATTTATCAAAAATTCTCTATTGTCCTAAAGTCTAAAAGTCTGTATTGATACAAAAAGTTATTTTCAAAATGGAATGTTTTCCTTTTTCGGTTTTGTTCGTTCAAAATCCAGTTAGAATCCTCGAACGGTTTTAAAATAACAATAATAACAATAATAAAAGACTGGAAAAAGTGAAAGTTCTATACACACTTTAAACCTTCAGTTAATTATAATTTGGATGCATTTATAGTACATATAGCAATTAAATCCGTTTTCTATACAATTTTTTTTTAAATTTTTGTAGATTTTTATTCTTTTTCTTTGTTATATTTTCATCGAATAAAATTGAATGTCATATTGATCCATAAAGAAAAAAAAAAATAAAAAATAAATAGATAAAAAAATCACAATTTTGTTCAAATACTGCCTCTTTTCTAAAAAAATTATAGTTTCTAAAAGGTACCTTTTCTCAGAAGTTGTTTTCAAAAGGTATACTCTTTTCCAAATTTCAAACTGACTTTTCTCGTGATATATGCATTTTTTTAATTAAAATTGCAACATCATTCTACTTTCACAATGCTAACTAATTAAAAAGAACCAATTTTCATTTTTACAGATACACATACTAATAACAAATAAAACGTTTTTCGTGTTTTTCTCAGAACGTGTTAACATGGAAAACATACCCTTTCGCTTCTAATAGACACATATGCATAATATAAACAAAAGTAAATCAATTAAATGAATATTTATTGAAAAAAAAATTATTTTTCTTTTTATTATTTAATGTGATGATATGATGATATGTTATAAGGAAAGTATATACTATTTTAATATCTAATACTACATGTTTGTACATATACGGCATTAAAATTCATATTTCACATTTCGTATAAATATGCGTACATATATTCAATTTGTAATATCTAATGCTCTTTTATTCCGCTGAATCAATAATTTTTTATGTTATTGTTTTTTGTTTTTTGTTTTTTCTTTCTGTCTCTTGTTTTTGCAATTTTTTCTTTTATTTTATTATACTTATATGTATACATACATACACATATTATGTACATATTTTTCTTTTATATTTACATACATTATTTGATTTTTTTCATGTCAGTTATTATTATCTATATTATTATTATTTTTATTAATACATATTATTAATATTTTGCATTCATTCATATTTTTTTTATACATTACAAATTGTTGCAAAATTTCGTGGAATATACAATACCATACCTACATACATAATATACATTTATACATATATGCGTTTATAACAATTCTGTGTGTATACATTGTAAGTATCTATATCTAACATAGTTTATACAAAAATATTATTTAAATAAAATAAATATGCACATATAATATTTTATATATTTTTTTAAAATTTTTCCTCATACAATATACATTTACTTAGATCAGTATTGTATATGTATGTATATGAAAAATTTAAAATGAAATAACATCTAAATATTACAATAATAACAATAAATATGTAAATATGTATATAAATTTGCACGAACGCATTAAGAGTAGGTTTCGAGGTATATGCTATCTTGTGCGCATCAATTATCTCCGAAGTTACTTAACCGATTTCAATGAAATTTGAAACATAGATACTTTGATAATAATTGTGGTGTCTTTACAGAGCGCTTTTTTTAAAACATGTCAAATTTGTCAAATTTGTTTGACATGTCAAACATGTGTCAAATTTGTCAAAATTGCGATTTTTTGGCTTCCAAATGCACCTCATACAGCAAACACTGATTGACCAATTTCTTTGAAATTTTGATTATAGGTAGCTTGAAGGTTATTGTGGTGCTTGAATATAGCACATTTTTGATTTTAGGTCCTGAAATTTAGTTATAGTTATTAAAAAAGGAGAGGCTTTTTTTTTGAAAAATCATTCAACTTTGACTTACATTTTCATACATTAAATCTTCATATTTCTATATGATTTTGGTATCAAAATAAAATTTGGACTTTTCTGAAGAGTTTACAAAAAAAAAGTATAAAATTCTTATATTTCCATTTTTATTAACAAAATAAAATTATCTTCTTTTTCATCAAAATATTCAAAAATCCATTTTTATTAGCACCTAAAAGGTATGCAAAGTCATTTTTTAAAATTTTTGTATGTAAAATCATTGTTGTTGTTTTCGAAATTTTTCAAAGTCGAAACCTACTCTTAATACAAAATACTATATACATATGTATGTATATATTTGTATATTTATGTACTTAGTACATAAATAAGAGTTATGATATACGTAAATACGAGTATAATATATACATTTTTTATAAATACATATATATAATTAAATGCATCATGCATGCATCATGTATGCATCAAGAACATTAAAAAATTAAAAAAAAACAATCTATTTAATGCAATAATGAATAATAATAATAATGAATAGTAATTCATATTTTTCATGTTATCAGTATTTTAATATATGTAGATATGTATATGATACATATAATATTTTTCTGACATATATATGGAATTTATTTATAAAGAAATAAATAAAAAACAGAAAATTTAAAACTATATGGGTATGTAATATGTATTCATTTAAAATAAATTTTGTTTTTGTATTGATTTTCATTAATTTTATTGTTCAAATAAAACATATATGTTACTATGATTTAACAAATTAATAGAAAAATATTTCACATATTATATGTACCTATTATGTATACATAGATATATTTATGTATATTACAAAATAAATAAATAAGAATAAATTTTAATTTGTGAAAAACAAATAAAAATTAAAATATATATATAGATGAAATTTATCTGTATACTATATATCTCTATATACATGTTTGGCAAAAAAAAATATAATTAATTAAATTTATAAGAGAATAATTGAAATATTCAAAATGAAATAATAATAAGGGGATTCATTTCATTTTTCAGTTTACTAAATTTTTTAGCTAACCTTAATTTCCCATATGCTTACTCAATTCACACAAGCCAATATAGTTACAACTTCAGACTTGATAGTGAATTTCGTTAGCTTCTGACTTCAGTTAGCTGAAGTCATTTTAGTTACGGCTAAGTTTCGTAGTTCTATTGAAATTAACGACCATATATTATAACGACCATAATATTTTTCGCAGTTATTTTTATTTCAGTTGTCATATATTGCAATTTGTCAAATTAAATATTTTAAATTGATAAACTTAATAAATTGTTAATTACATATGCATTAATAATATTTTAATTAAAAAATATATCCATTTTTAATTTATTTTCACTTTTATATAATTTCAAATTTTGAATTTATTGTGATTTCACCAGAGATATATGTATTTGAAATTTAATACATACATTAATTTCTATGCCAACATATGCCAATTTTTATTTCTAAGAAAATGTCAAAAATTAAAAATAATTAACTACAAAACTACGAAATATAAAATTTAGAAATTGCAAAACATTTTACCTTTGCAATTTTTCAAAACTTTCGTAGTTCACAAATGTGTATATATGGAAATGAACTATATACGAAAATTGAAAAACTACGAAGATTACGAAGTTTATGACGTAAAATGAATCCCCTTAATAATAATAATGTATAGAAAATAGTTAATATATGTTTTAATACATAAACATTATAAATATACAGAGAAATGCATATTATGAAAATTTTATTAGTTCATTATATGTATATATATGCATGACAAGCTCATATAATTAAAATTTAAAATATAAACACCCTCACTAATGTTTAATGCATACAACATTTATGCAATAATAAACATATAATACATGTAAATATAATATATACATATATAAGTACGTGTATATCAAAGTATATATGAAAAAATAAAATTAAATACATATATCAAATAAATATGTATATATAGTATATGTTGTATATTCATACAATAAGTATGCTTTGTAATCAAAAAAAAATTTAACTAAGTATAATAGACTGTACATATAATATGTCTATGTAGATGAATTAGAAATGTTTGTATAGATACCCGCATAAAAATATATTAACATGGAATTACATTAATTTACGTAATAATCGATATTATGCATATTAATTTTGTAAAATTATTTTTTCTTTCTTTTTTTTTTTTCAAATATATAGTGAAATTCCAAAAATATATATATACTCATCAAAAACTATATACATAATATTATTAAATTACATATACGATATTTAATATTATGTATGTACATAAATTATATAAAAATGTAAAATTCAACTAATATAACATTGAATATTATATTATATACCAATCCTATACTGTAATCGATTTTCTTCATTTTCATTTCTATTAAAATTTTTATTTTTTTTTTTTTTTCATTTCATTTTCATGTAACAACATTTCGATTTAAATTTATATTATTATCAAAAAACAAATACAGTATAGTTTATATATTGTAATCCATTTACAAGTATAAACAATAATTTTATAACACTCTTATCGATAAATGTTTCGTATTAAAACCAGTATTAATATACGAGTATGATTTTGATTTCACATAAAACAAAAGATTTAAGCCAGAAACCTTAACGAATGCTAAGTATATAAGTATGTTACATATACGTACAAAATGTATACATGTCATACAAAAAAAAAAAAAAAAAAATTTCAAATCAATTTTTAAATCTTTTATAATTTTTTGTTTGATTTTGTTTTTCTCACTTTCTTTCTCTCTCTTCCTCTCTCTCTCTCTCTCTCTCTCTCTCTTTATTTGTGTTTTTTTTTTTTTTAAACTAAATGAATAACCAATCATAATCAGATGTTCATAAAGAAAACTTAAAAAATTAAAAATTTGCATTTTATTATTCATTTCATATTACACATATGTAGGTATGTAGGTATCTTAAGTTATATAACATATAAGCAAATCTATAATTAAAATTTTTAAATTTATGTATGATGCATGACAGAAAATGCATAATAAATATTATTTTTAAAAAAAATCAATTTTCTAATTTTCAATCAAGAAATATTATAATGTAATCCAGTAGGTACATTTATGTACTACATTTATTTTTTTATTTTTTTTGTTTTATATATACTAAATGTTTAATTATTATTTTTTTTTTTCAATATAAAAGATATTTATTTAGGTGTATTGTATATAGATTTTTTGTATAAATTATATTTTTATGTTAATAAAAATATTGTGTATACATTTATAATATATTTTTTGTATATTATATAAAAACAAAAAAATATATAATAATGTATATTCACGTTTTGTAAATAAATTCATTTATCTTATACAAATTTTTACACATTTAAAATTTTTTCATATACATATATAGTATACGTATATGTATATGTATATATATACTGATTCTAGACCAGGATCAATTTTTTTCTAGATCAGTTACACATGTAAATATTTATGTATGTATGTATGTATTTATGTATATATTTAGATATTAATGCTACTACATATTTAAAAATGTTTTTTTTTTTTTGTACACAGGGTGTTTCCGTTAACACTCGTCAAAAGAAAACCACGAATAGAAAATTTTTCATTTTTACATTCAATTTCCAGAAGTTAAATAAAACCTCAACTGACATAAATTGATATATCTCTGGAACGAAAAGAAATAACAACGTAAGATGCAAACATAAAATTTTCAGAAAATATCAGACTTTCTACTGATGGAAAAGAAATTGCACATTAAACAAGTTATTAAGGATCAAAGGGTATATATGAAGGGTTTAAAAACGTACCTATACATCGAGGACTTATGGAATAAAATATTTCTCTTTTCAAATCTATCATTTTTTTATACATTATTTTTGTAAAAAAAAAAAAAAAAAAAAAAAAAAACACATTTTTCCAGTATGTACTCTAAATTCTAGTTCACATAAATATGTATGTTAATGGTTATATGGATTAACATTATATTCTCTCTCTATCTCTCTCTCTCTCTCTCTCTCTCTCTCGCTTGCTCAGAAGTCATATGACTTTATGCAGAAATTGGTTTACATTACATATTTTTCTTTTTTTTTTTGACATTATTTTAATTAGTTTATTTTTTTATTATATCATTTTTTTTAATACTTTTAGTTTTTTTTTTTTTCATTTTTTTTCATTACGCGACTATAATATTATAATGTTTGTATTTAAGTATAAATGTACTTAAGTATATTGCTCGAGTATGTGGAGGCAGCATAGCATAGAATTTGCGCATAAATGTAATCTAATACTAAAGAGAATGTAATTTATTATTATAGTAGTCGGTCGTAATACTTAATATTATAATACATACATACATTGTATGTATTATGATAAAACAAAACTATATAAATACATTACTTACTTATTTAACATATAATTTTCATGCATGTGCGTATACTGTATACAACAATAAAATATGATCTATGTTATTGCAATAAATTTAATTTGAAAGAAGATGAAGAAAATGAAGAAAAAGTAGTAGAAGAAGAAGAAAAAAATTGCATGCATGAAACCCTTCAGGGTTATACCAAAAGGTATATACATATATACAAAATAATACTCGTACATATCTATATCTATAAACTTGTATAGGAATATGTACGAGTATGTATGTATTATATATTTGTATATGCGTATTTAAAATGTATATAGTGTTGTATACATATATAGTGTTTGTATTTATGCATGTGCGTGTATGTAAAATTCAAATTCATTTGTATACATTCAATGCATGCATTCGCATTATACGAATATGGTAGACAATTGAAATACATATTGTTTTCTGTTTCTTCTAGTACATATTCATAAATAATTTTTTTTTTTATATTATTAACATTATTATAAATATTTTTTTATGTATGTAGAGATTACTAATTAATTTTTCTTTATAGTTTTTTTTTATTATTTATCAATTCTCTTGTGTATTTATTTGATTTTGTTTTTTATCTGTTTGTTATAATTTTGTATAATAATGTGTATATGTATTTATGTATACGTCTATATAGCTAATAAATAATATACACGAGTATGTAAATACCATACATACTTTTATAAATACATTATGTACGTAAGTAATCCAAAATTTGTATTTATAATTAAAACACAAATTATTTATTTAATTTTTATTTTTTAAATTTGTTTCTTCTTTTCTTTTTGTTTCTTTATCTTTATTATTATTATCATTACTTTAATTATTGTTTATTATATACTTAAAGGAAAAAAAAAAAAAAAACAGAATTATGACAATTTAATATCTACGAAGAAAATGAAAAAAAAAAATAAAAATAAAATAAAATAAAATAATCTGTAACATCATAATATGCATATTATAACCATATTCCTCAAAAGGTGTTGGGTACATTAATAAAATAACAATGTCAACATAGTAAATATGTATGTGTCTATTAGAAGCAAAAGGGTATGTTTTCCATGTTAACACGTTCTGTGAAAAACACGAAAAACGTTTTATTTGTTATTAGTAGCATCTGTAAATATGAAAATTGATTTTTTTTTAATTAGTTAGCATTGTGAAAGTAGAATGATGTTAAAATTTTAATTAAAAAAATGCATATATCACGAGAAAAGTCAGTTTGAAATTTGGAAAAGAGTATACCTTTTGAAAACAACTTCTGAAAAAGGTACCTTTTAGAAACTATAATTTTTTTAGAAAAGAAGCAGTATTTGAACAAAATTGTGATTTTTTTATTTATTTATTTTTTTTTTTACTTTTTTGATCAATATGACAGTCAATTTTATTCGATGAAAATATAACAAAGAAAAAGAATAAAAATCTACAAAAATTTAAAAAAAAATTGGTTAGAAAACGGATTTAATTGCTATATGTACTATAAATTCATCCAAATTATAATTAACTGAAGGTTTAAAGTGTGTATAGAACTTTCACTTTTTCCAGTCTTTTATTATTGTTATTTTAAAACCGTTCGAGGATTCTAACTGGATTTTGAACGAACAAAACCGAAAAAGGAAAACATTCCATTTTGAAAATAACTTTTTGTATCAATACAGACTTTTAAACTTTAGGACAATAGAGAATTTTTGATAAATATACTACATAGTATTTACTGGAATAGACACCTTTTTGAAACTAAACTTTTTTTTGGAAAAGATATCTACCTTTTTGAAACTAATGGAGTTTTTCAAATAAATTTTTTAACAGTAATATGAAAATTTTTTGAAATGTATTAAATAAAATTATATTCGGTTTTTAAAAATCTATACAAAATTTGATATACATACATATACATATTTCATTTTTCTTATAAAACGAAAAACATATACCCTTTTGCTTCTAATAGACATACATATAGGTATAATACCATAATACATATACATACACAAATAAAATTTCATATACATAATATTTTTATAACTTTCGTTTTATAAAATAAAATAAAAAAACACATAAAATGTACTATAAGTAGATACTATATTAAGTGTTTAATGTATAGGTAGGTACCTATATTTTTATTATAACATATAGAATAACTTAGTCACGAAGGTATTTATTTATATACGATTATATTTATACTTATGTGTGTACATATTTTTATTATTATTATTATTATCTATTCATTTTTATATTTTATGTTTTGTTTATTGTCTGGAATATTAATTTCAAATAATATTTGAAAAAAATAATAATAATAATAATAGTAATAATAATAAGAAGAAAATTTTGAAGAAATTATATCTACATTGCAAACATTATACATACATACATATAGTATATATATAGTACTCGTGCGTATTATAATATAATAAGCGATTATTATTTTATATACATAGGTATATACATAGCTACTGAGCTACAATTAAATTTTTGTCTCTTTACATCATGCTCATGCATACTCGTATTATAATAGTGTAATACAATAATAATAATAATAATAATAATTTTTTGTTTTTTGTTTTATATATTCGCACATTTACTTTATTATGATTTTGGTTTGTTTTGTTTTTTTTTTTTTTAATTTAATTTAATTAGGAAAATTATTCATTTTAGTTGTACATACTCGTATATAGTACAATATGGTGAAAATATCTATACAAAAATATTATATCTAATATAACAACAAAAAAAACAAAAGATTTAAGCGAAAAACTTTGAAACATGTATGCTTTTTTCTTATATTTAAATATACGAGTAGTAAATACATTTATATATGTACTTATATATGTATAAAATTTAAACAATGAAAAATATATATTATTATATACGAGTATATATTATATATATATGTATATATTTTGTTTTGGATTTAAATCATCTTTAAAATGAATATATAATTTAAATCATATTTGAAATAATGTTAAATTAATGTACAGTATGTACAGTATACAGTAGAAGGTATGTAATGTATATAGTATGTACATATATATACACACCAGATAAGATATATTTAATGGATAATACATATAATAATATAATGTAAAAAAACTATGAAAATTTCACTTTTAATTTAATGTTTTTTTTTTTACATGTACTCGTATACGAGTATATACATTATATATAAATATTAATTATGTATTTTTGAAAAATATATGTATGCGCAGATAATATACAGATACATTTTATCAATTTTTATAATTTTACACAATAATAGAGTTTTTGCTTTATTAGAAATATATTTATTTTTTTCTTATTTTTTTTTTGCATTTTACTTATTTATTGATATTTAAATCATATTTAAAATCTAATTACAAAAATTTAAATAAATAAAGTCAATTAATTTCAAATGCAGATAAATATGTGTTATATTATTAATATTTAAAAGTATATAATAGTATTATAAATATACAATAAATATATGTACATATGTTCTCTCGTAAATATACATATATCTATATATACAACTATATACATATATAATAAAAAAGTTTTATTTTGATATAGTTTTAAAGTACATAATATTTATACAAAAGGGTATTCAAGGCTTGATCTTGTATTATTGTAAACGGTGTAAACTCGTACAATCCTACACCTAAATTGTAAACATGTTCTATGTAATTTTTACTTACACTGCTTGTAAAAATTTAAATTTAAATTGCAATTTACTATTTACAATTTTACCCATTGTGTACGGGTAAATATAATTACTATTATATTTGTTATTCTGACATTAAGGATGGTATTCATCAACATGGATATATCCGTCGGATATATTTTAGCCGGATACAATTTCAGTTTATTCATCAACCTATAGATAAACTTTGTTTTCGAACTTCGTTTTCGGGTCTAACATGTGTATCAAACATGTCAGCTGATTGTATTTTTATATTACAAAATGAAAAAAAAAAGGTTCTATGATGTGATAATTATATCCAAAGATGATAATACAGTATAACTACTTACATTATCTTTATTTGTGCTGTTGCTGTCAATAACAAGGTTATGTTCGAACGATATTTATAATACCACTCTGAGGTTGTCTTAAAAATATCCGAGTATTGTTTTATCCAGGTTGATCTCAGATAAAAGATAATCTATGTTGGTGAATAAAGTGTATTCATCAACTTGGATAAAACACTACTCGGATATTTTTAAGACAACCCCGGAGTGGTATTATAAATATCGTTCGAACATAACCTATTATTAACAGCAATAGAACAAATAAAGATAATGTAGTTCTACTGTATTATCATCTTTGCATATAATTATCACATCACAGAACCTTTTTTTCATTTTGTAATATAAAAATACAATCAGCTGCAGCTCACATGTTTGACACACATGTTCGACCCGAAAACGAAGTTCGAAAACAAATTTTATCTAGGTTGATGAATAAGCTGATGATCGGCTAAAATATATCCAACGGATACATCCATGTTGGTGAATACCACCCTTAGTATCTAACTATTATTATGTTGTATGTTGTATGTTGTATGTATAATTTCAATCGAAAATCTGGAAAAATTTATTTATATTTATGCGCATTGCACTGATTTATAATATATTAATGAATATTATGTATGTAATTAATTTACGACACGATTATATGATGCGAATGAATAATTATGTATGTATATGTATCGATTATAAAAATTATATTACCTTTATATATGTATGTGTAATAAAATTATATAGATTATAATATGTTTTATATACATATATGTACTTATATAAATAGCACATAATATTATGTATACATAGTACAGTACATTATATAGTATATTATACATAGAGTAAAATTTCATAAAATCAATACCAAAATAAGTATATAGTATACAAATACAATTACATTATTTATGTACATCTTCATAGATTTTTTTATATATTCATTTATACTAATTAATTTATTATTATTTTTTGTTTATTAAAAAAAAAATGAAAATATCTATTGATAAATATAAATGAAAATGAATACAAACAAACAGAATATAAAACAGTAAATCTTAATAATAAACAACATATATATGTATGTATATAAATTTAATATATATACTATGTTTGCTGTTTATTGATTATTACACATACGACAAAATAATATCAGACTAGACTATCAATAACAGCAAAAAAAAGAAATCTATGTATATGAAAGTATATTATATATAAAATAAAAATTTTTTTTATCTTTTCAGATACATTTACATATTTATGTAAATTTTATAAATTTCTGTACATTATTATATACTGCATTAGTTTCAATTTCTTTAAAACAAAATATTAAAAAAATGAAATGTATTGTAATTTTTGTATATTGGATTCAGTGTGTTTTCATTATTTTGTATTTTCAAAAATACTCGTATGATGTAGGTATATATAATAAATCAAAATCAAAAAAAAAAAAAAAAAAAAAAAAAAGCATAAAAAAATAGCAATAAAATCAAATGTAAAATTTTTTTCGAAAGCAAAAAAAAAAAAAAAAATATGTATTATGTACATATGTCAAAAAATAATACAATAAGGGGGGGATTCATTTCATTTTTCAGTTTACTAAATTTTTTATTTTTCAAGCCGTGTAACTAAAATGACTTCAGCTAACTCAAGTCAGAAGTCAGATTACATTGTTGTTTTAAATCAGTGTAACTATATTTGACTCAAGTCAGCTTCATTGAATTTAACGAAATATCTACTTTGAATTTTCGTTGACTTCGTCGTGAGTGTGCCTACCGACGACCACACATAAAATTGAGTGGCTTGAGTAAAATATATACATATGTACATGTATTATTTAAACATAACCAATTCCATATGAAGTTTATATGAAATATCGCATTTTGTAGTTAATGTAAAAAATTTGTAAAAATTTCTTTTATGTAATAACTCTCTCTAAATTTTATGTTTTGTATGTGTAACTCTAACTAGTAACAAATATCATGTTCATGTAACTACTAAATTAACTAACCTTACTTTCACATTATATGCAGTTGCTTACTCAATTCACACAAGCCAATATACTTAGTTACAACTTCAGACTTGAATTTGTGAATTTCGTTAGCTTTGACTTCAGTTAGCTTCAAGTTTCGTAGTTCTATTGAAATTAACGACCATATATTATAACGACCATAATATTTTTCGCAGTTATTTTTATTTCAGTTGTCATATATTGCAATTTGTCAAATTAAATATTTTAAATTGATAAACTTAATAAATTGTTAATTACATATGCATTAATAATATTTTAATTAAAAAATATATCCATTTTTAATTTATTTTCACTTTTATATAATTTTAAATTTTGATTTTATTATGATTTCACCAGAGATATATGTATTTGAAATTTGTTATACATACTTTAATTTCTATGCAAACATATGCCAATTTTTATTTCTAAAAGAATGTCAAAAATTAAAAATAATTAACTACGAAACTGCGAAATATAAAGTTTAGAAACTGCAAAACATTTTACCTTTGCAATTTTTCAAAACTTTCGTAGTTCACAAATGTATATATGGAAATGAACTAAAAAAACTGAAAAACCACGAAGATTATAGGAATTTTACGACATGAAATGAATCCCCTTAATAAATACTCGTATAGATATTGAATAATTTATATGCATATAATAATGTATGTAATATGAAGAAAAAGTATATTTTTTGAATTATTATAAATCATTTGGAAATAAAAAAAACATTTGTACATATATATATATACTATGTATTGTATATATGCACATATGCATTATATAATTTTATACTCGTAAAATATAAAAAAATATAATAATAATATCGAAATGATTATATAAAATGTATACATATACTAAATAAATATTGTACATACATATATATAATATTAGTAATAATATGTATAATTACAATACATATAATATACTAAGTACATTTACATTATATACACCTGAATTGAATCTATCATTTTAATTTTAAAAACAATAAAAATGTATTTTCAACAATAATAATTATTTTCCACAGTATTTTATGCATAATTTTATCTATTGCAAGACGTAAAAAAAAATTAACATAAAATTAAATAATATTTGAAAAAAAAAAATAATAATAATGAAACAAATAATAATAACTAAACACGTGTGTGTATTATAATATACATACCTACCGCATTTATCTATTTTTTTTTTTTTTGTAGATTATGTGAATGAATATAATAGAAACACACATGTATATTAATTATTATTATATAGAAAATTATATATGTATGTACTTATTTTCTTGTATAATATGTATGATGTGCATATTTTTATATAATACATAATATACTATAAGTACATATATATATATTATTATCATACCTTGTTCTTAGATTTCCAGCTCTTGTTTGATTTGTTGAACCTTTAACACCAATTCTAAATCCAGTTCCATTACTAAGTTGTGCTGATAATTGGCTAGCACTTGTTCTTGGTAAACGTGCTGATGGATTACCAGTACCAGGTCGTACTGCACCAGCTCCAGAACATATATTAATATTGAATAATAATAATATTAATCCAATTATAATTATATGAAATGTAAAACAGTATGCTAACGATTTATTATAATATTTATTATTATTTATGTATATAAATTTGGCCTTTAAGGCCGACATTTTAACTGAACAAAAAATATTTATTAAATTCTAATTAATAAATAAAATGCACGATTTTTTTTTATTTTTTTTCTTTTACAAAACTAAAAACTTTTCAAAAAAATAAATAAAAAAAAAAAAAATGAATTTTTAAATTTTAAAAAAAAATTTTTTTTATCCTTTTATGCAATAAATATAATTGTATGTTTATGTAAAATTTAAAATATATGTATATATTATATATACGTATATATGTATAATATTTTTTTTTTAAAACTTTACACTACTTTCACGTACAATTTTAATATGTATACAATTCACAAAATATTTTTTTTTAATTTTTTTTTTTTATACTCAGCTTTTCTATAAAACATACAAATTTGAAAAAAAAAAAAAAAATAAAAATTATATTAAATTAAAAATTTAATTTTTAATTACATATATAAAAAATAATAATAATCAAAAGAAATTAAAATGGTTTTAAAATTAAGAAAAATTATTAAACACAGATGTTTTTCTTTAATTCATATTTGCTTTAAATAATTTTTTTATTAATTTTAATTTAATATAATATTTTTTTTTTTTCTTTTAAATATTTTATATTAAGATTAATACACATTTTTGTTATTTTTAAATAATTTTAATTAATTTTTATCATTATAAATTCACACAATATTATTACATATGTATATGAAAACTATAAGTATGTACATACAGTATATATGACCGTATATATGAATAATCGATTTTATTTTATTTATTTAAATTTATTAAATTTTTTCTCTTTTTAAATAAAATTTCACTTATTTAATATTTATTCAAATTAGTAAATACTGACACAAGAGCAATATTTCAAAATTAATCCATTTTATTCAATCAAATCCATAAAGAGAATGTTTTTCGAATTTAAAAAAAAAAAAAAAGAAAGAAAAAAATTAACATATAAGTGATCAGATAAATAATTTTATTAAAAATATTATCCTGTATGTATAAGTAAAAGTACCTATATGTAATTTTTTTTATTTTCAAAAAAATTCTTTCAATTTTTATTAATTTATTTTTGAAATTTATTACATACATATTTATTAAATTTGATCAAATTTAAAAACATAAATTCTCCTTCGTTCATTTATTTGTTTTTTTAAATTTTATTTTAAAACATAAATTCTTCAAGATACACACATCAAAAAGAAAAAAAAATATTTTAAGTTCATTATAAAAATTTTAATTAAAAAAAAAATTAACTCTGATATTTATGCGTATTTCTTCAATAAGAATTTTATCAAAAATAATGTCAATGTACGCACACGCAATTAAATAACATAATAATTATTCTTAAATTAGTTTATATGTATTTTTATAAATTATTATTTTTTCCAAAAAAAAAAAAAAAAAAATAAAATAAAAAAAAACGGAAAACTAAAACAAACAATAATGATTGAAAAAAAAAGTTTTTCCAATTTTTATATTTTTAGTCTATCGGCACAACCTTCGAACTCTCAAGGTAACTTTTCTCTCAAAGAAATAAGAATATAAACAATATAATTATTATAATATAATAATAATAATAATAATAATGATGATAATAATTTAATAATGATAATAATATAAACAAAAATATACTTATAGTAAAAATTTTGAAAAATACAAAAAAAAAAGAAATTTAAAAAAAAATTAAAAAATAAAAAGTAAAATAAAAATAACTAAAATAATGAATCGTACTCAATGAATAAAATGTTATTATTTCGTTAAATTATATCGTTATTTTTTTATTTTTTTTTTTGTTTTTTTTTTATGTAATAATAATAATATAAATAATATTATTTTATGTTATGTTATTTATTTATAAAATTTATAATAATCTTTCGAATAATATATAATAAAATAATTAATGCGGTATTGAAAATAATTTAATTTTTCTATATATATGTATTTTTTTTTTTTTTGTATAAATAATATTATTGTGGACAAGCCACACAACCGTATCACAACGCGGTCAATTCAATTCTGTTGAAAATCTCCAAACGAAAATCGTATTTTACACTCTATACTCTATACTCTATAGTCTATACTATACTATACACAACATATCAACTCAACATGTTTTTTTTTTTATTTGCTAAAACTCTGACAACTTTAACTAGTAAAGTAAACTCTTTTATTGTACATATGTATATACCTTTGGTTATAACTTAGCAAGTACATAGTTAGTTATAGTAAATGGTTATAGTATCTTATAGCATTTTTTATATATTATAAGTATAAGAAGTAACATGCTGTTGTTGTTGTTGTTGTTGTTGTTGTTGTTGTTGTAGTTATTGTTGTTGTTATTGTTGTGATAAATTTACACACTGCATATATAGATATAATACTTTATAACTGTACAGATACACACTATATTATATTTATATATATATACAGACAGTGTATCTATAATTTTTGTAAAGTCTACATATTAAAATATATATATGTATCTATGTATGTATAAACGTTGCTATATTTATACGCAAGTTATGTATATATATATATATGTATATGCATACGTAAAAAACTTAAATAATATGATTATATATAGCAATATAATCATAGGTGGTAATAGTTGTGTTGATTAACTATATATACATATAAATATACCATATATAATGTAAATAAATAAACATTCGTATATACATATAACAAGTACATATTTATCTAGATGTATGTATATATATATAAATAGGTAAGAGTAATACATTAATATAAATTTATATATATACGAAGAATAATTTATAAATTTCTGTTTAATTTTCATTACAAAAAAAAAAAAAAAAAAAAAAAAAAAAAAAAAAAAAAAATATGTAAAAAAAAAAACGGAAAACTACATAAAATTATTAACAAAAAAATAAATAAATGAAAAAATGAAAAACATACAATCGTTTCAGTTATATTTAGTCGTCATCAATATATCAAAAAAAAAAAAAAAAAAAAAAAAAGAACAAAAGCTAAACTCTGCAACAAACACCTCTACGAGTATTATATATGCATATATGTAAGTAAATATAGTACATGTACAATTACTTATAGTATATCTGTAACACTTTGCGTTAATAATTTAATAATAAGTATAGGTATAGTATACATATTATTGTATATAAAATAGAGAGATGAAAAAAAAATTTTGACAAAATTTTGTAATATCGTAATAACGCGACGTATAAGTCAGAGCCTCTCTTAAAAGAAAAAAAAAAATAAAATAATATAACAACTTGACAATATGTTTAAGAAAACATAAAATCCACGAGACACAATATATACTCGTATGTATGTACATAATATGATATAAGGAAAAAATCCCTTTTAAACAAACCATAAATTTATGCTATATGTTTACACTTAATGTTATGAATTTTATAGAAATTATATTCATCGTTGGTATGTATATATGAATGATTTTGCTTTTAAATATGTATATACATATATGTATATATATGTATATGTGTATGTAGTTATATATACATAGTAATAATAATGGTCTATCTACATATATATGTAGTTCTAATTTTTTTTATTATTTTCCAATTTTCTCATATACACATAATAATTATAATAATAGAAAAAAAAAAAAAAACACTTTTTCTTTTCACATACACACATAATTTATATAATTGTGTGTGTATAGTATGTATATAACATAATATTGATACTACCGTATTCCTTTTTGTTTTTTTGTTTTTTAAACTTTTTTTTTTTTTATTTTTTTTTGTAAAATTTAATTATAAGTCGTATACGGATACGTTACGGTTTTTTTTTTTTTTTTTTTTTTAATGCAGCAACAATATTGTGCTCGTTGAATGAAATTGAAATTTAAAATAAAATATGTATGTACATACATACATAAGGAATATAAAATAAAAATAAATAAATAAAATTAAACTTATAACGACGTCAAAATGTGCACAAAACTTTGAAAGTTATTATAACTCTAAGCAAGTTACCTGAATTGGTTATTGAAATTTAACTTCGTGTAGTATTATATAGTATATACTGGTATATTCATATACTATACTACTTAGTAGTAGAGTAAGACGACTTTATATGTACATTCATACATAATACAATAATACTCGTATAACATACTAAGATAATACTTTACTTGCATTGCATTGCATTACACATTATCACATTACATTTTTATTAATATACATACATACTTAAATATTCGTACATAATTCGTATATTCTTATTATATGTATATGTATATCTTTGATTGAAAAATTGTTAAAATAAATAAAATACACATAATATATACGCGAGTATACTCATATAATGTAGTAAACAATTTAAAGTTGAGTTTCAAAAAAAAAAAAATAAATAAATAACATAAAATGACCAGTAAACGCGCATAATAAGAAAATGACAAGAATTATATTATTATTATTATTATTATAATAAAGGTAAAAATATAGTATTCCTTTTTAATGTTTGTAAAAATTACATTTTATTAACTAAGTATGTTAATATACATACTCGCCGTATATTAAAATTAAAATAATTATATGTACTTACAAAAAATTAATTAAAAAAAAATATTGTTAATTATTATCCTTTTTTTCATGTAATATCTATTGTAATTCATATCTTTATAATAATACATATCAGTACATTTAGAGTATAATCAAAACCTCCGAAAGAATCTCTCTCTCTTACAGAGAGAAGCCATGAGAAAATTTTTCTTACACACACATTCAAAGGCCTAAGTAGTCGGGAATTTTTTTGTTTACATTTCTTGACTACTTAGTCTGAGCTGTCAAAAAATATATTATTAGTATTATTATTATTTATTTAGTGTAAAATAAAATACAAATTCTCATGTTTCGTTCATAAAATTGTTTTATTTATTTATTTTAATTTAATTTATATTACATTACATTACATTATTTTATCTTATACATATATTAACATCTCAAACAGCTCAGTAGCTGGTCTTAGAGTACGTTATCATATTTATTATTTCTATAAATTTATCATATATTTCTTATATATACTATCTAATTATCATTTTTATATTTATTCAACTTCTAGATCAATACATCATTAGGTATCACACATTTGTTCAATTAATTTATTACACAATTTCTTTATATAGAACATAATTATAACTAAATATAATACAGTCTTTAAAAATCAATCATTTTATTCATAATTAATTTTCATAAATCATGCCCTAAATCATAGTTTATACAATACATAAAATTCCAAATTTATCAATCAAGTACTTTATATTAACATTACTTATTCTATACTACATATTTATTTATATTCATACACAGTCATCTTTATCTAATATTTATTGCACATTCATACATAATTCTACTGTAATACCAATTAATAAATAATTTACATGCATTTGTTCTGATGTAATTTAATATTAATTCAATAAATATGAATATTAAATATATTCATATTTAATTCAATAATAATTATTTTTTCACTTCATAAAATATGTAAACAAAAATTGCTACACAACCTAAAAATTTTTTTCGTAATTATTTTTAAGAAAAATTCAATTAAATAATTATATTATTAAACACTCTTTCATTTATGCACTTTTTACAAAATGAATCAATAATAATTCACTTTTCAATTTATAAATTAATATAATATTTTATATTTATATATTCTATTCTATATTTATACTATAGAAGAAAATATATGTACAACTTAACTTCTAAGACAATATTTTTAGTTTTTATTTTAAATATTTCACATATTTTCACAATTTTTTATTTTAATCTGTTCACTAATAATTAAGTAATATAAAAATACTTACCTTAAATTTAATTTCTAATTTTTTATTTAAAAAATAATAAAATAAATTATTAAAATTCACTACCCGCCTAACAAATTACATGACATTTAATAATTTTTTCCGACTACACTCACACTAATGCAGATGACTACTTCATGGCTTCTCTCTAAGAGAGAGAGAGATTCTTTCGGAGGTTTTGGTATAATACATCAATATACATACTGCATATATATAGATAAAAATATAAATGAATTAAATAATGCATTTCTTTATGTGTATGTATATATGTGTAATGTGTATATAGATATGTACGATTTACTTATGTGTATTATATACAACATTATGTATGTTGTTGTTTGTTAGGAGGGAGGTATGTAACCAGAGCACTCAGACAAACACTGTCCATTGTATTCGAATCCTCCGTCTAGTCAAACTTCTTCGTCGCTCTCAGGTAACGAAGGAGTTCCATTCGACTTTCATGCCCAATTTGTTCGGTTCTATAATGACATCAGTGCCGAAAATGCGCATTCTAATAGAGAAGAAAGTCAGGCACTCACACAAGAGGTGTTTCGTGGTATCGTCTTCCTCTCCACAAGAAGCACACAGTGCATCACTGAAGATTCCCATGGTAGCGAGATGCTTGCCACAGGTATTATGCCCTGTAAGAGCGTTAACCATAGCTCTGCAGTCTTTCTTTCCCTGTTTAAGTAGAAAAGCGGCTAGAGCCCGGTTTGGCTTTTTGATAAAGCGCTTGGTTTGCCTACATTTTGGAAGATTTTGCCATAGACTCTCATGCAGATTACCTGCGAGTGAATCTATAGCATTTTTCACCACCGTGTCGTAGGTACACCAATTACTGGTTCAGGGCCTATATGAAACGCATTTCGGCACCTTCTTTAGCGATGCTATCGGCTGCCTCATTATCTTCAAAGCCCTGATGACCTGGTATCCAAATGAGATTCACGGAGTTATATCTTGCAGCATAATTTAAACTAGATCTGCATTCGAGAACAATTTTGGAGGACACGAACATTATGTATGTAATATATTAAGTAATTTAATATTTAGGTATACATACATAAGCATATTACATAGATACTCGTACATATTTATATGTAAATACATAATACGTTTATACTTAAATAATGTTAATCAATAATTTTCATAAATTTTTTATTGTTATCAAATAATATTTCACGTTTACCTTATATCTGTATCTGTACATTTTAAAAAAGTAAACAAATGTGTAGAAATAGAACTATAGAAATTTCGATTAGCGTATATGTAAAATATATTTCTATTAATATAGCAATACAGTTGACTCGCGATATAGTGAACCCAAAAAAACAAGGCATGTTCACTGTATCAAAAAATGGTCGAGGAGCCCGGTTGAGTAAACATTCAGAATTTCGAAGGGTATCCGTGCGTCACTTTCAGAAAACAAATAAAAACGTGCGTTTAAGAAAAAACTTTTCATTCTTTTATTCTATATACTAATATTACATATACATATAAGTATTTACTCTTTTATTTGTATATACATACATAATTTGTAATTTTTTGTTGTTTTTTCTTTTTTTCCAATAAACACATCAATGCTTTATCTTTTGTTCTCCGAATAGCAAGAATGTCTTTTATGTCTACGCATTGTTGTTCAGACCATTTTATACAGGTATCAAAGGCTTCCAACGCTTTTTAAAAATTGAACTTGTCATCCAGGCATTTTTTGAATTGGCGTATTCAACTGGAAGTTTTAAATTTCTCAACACACGCGGTTGTTTCGCTTTCCCTATTACTAGTGGCTTCAGCTTGTGACTTCCATTAGCAAGAAATGCTATTCTTTGCTTACACATTTTCATGCCTGATGCAGACTTTTCACTAGCTGACACATATGTTTTCTCAGGTAGTGCTTTCCAAAATAATCCGCTTTCGTCAGCATTGTAGAGCTGATCATTTGTTAGATTTAGAGATCGAATCTTTTCGACCAAACTCTGTTGAAACGGTCTTACCAATTTAGGATTAGAAACTCCATTTACAAAACACTTGAAACCTAACTCAACTAATGAACACGAATGAAACAATGAATTCAATATGAACCAAAATCATTAGACAAATATATAAATGGTTTAAGTTCTGTATTTGACAAGTGCAGACATGATTAAACGTGCATAAAACAGCAAATGATAACGGAAAACCACATTGCCTTAAATTGTTCATTCTACCGCGAGGTCGACAGCTTTAGTTGTTCACTCTATAGAGTAGTCAATACGAAAATCTAGACGTTCACTCTACTTAACCTGTTCACTGTATGAAGAGTTCACTCTATCACGAGTCAACTGTATTTATCTTCTTATAATAATTGTTCATATACTTAATTTGGCAATAGAAATTTTTATGTAATATATTTACATGATTGTGTATTTGTTTATAATATACATATACGAGTATGTATTTATTTTTATTTTATTTTTATTTTTTAATCTTCTCTGTATTCAAAACCATTAAAATATAGTACTATTTGTATCATTTTATTTACATATCGATATCAATATAAGAATAGCATTATACAGAAAACATAATTTTATCTTTATTTAAAATATTACATATGTACATTATGTACAGTCAGAAAATACATTCAAAGAATACACATTAATATGTATGTAGAGAGATGTGTAGGTACTGTTTATTGTCACGTTTTATAATAATTTACTCAAGAAATGACATCACGTGTTTTACGAGTAGGTAATATATACTATAAAAAATGTAATTTTACATAAATGTAAGTAAAGTACATTACAACATAATGTATAACTAATTTTTTTTTTTTATGTTCAATTCTTACTTCATCTAATAAATTTTATCTTCCTATAATACATATTTACATATAATATGTGTTTAATAAATGTAGTACATCATTATGTATTTATATATACCTATAACATATGTATATGTACTCATGTATATTAAAAGTTCATTACTTTTAATATTTTGATAATAAATCTGTTCGAATTCACACAAATACGAGTAATATAATTTTTTTTTTTTTTTTTCAAACATAATATCTTCCTTTATTAATATTTGAAAGGATATAACACCTATACAAATAAAATAAATTTTTTTTATAAATTGATAATTTATTATGATTATTTTATGATATTATATGCAATACTAATACTACATACATATGTACATGTATTATACATCATATACACACAATCATGTATGTATGTAATGTACGTATACACCATATACACGTTATACTAAACATCGACCTTGTACTATTTAGTTTTATTCATTGCAGTTAATTGATAAGATTTAAGAAAAAAAAAACATTCTTTTTTCGAACCACCTTGTAAACGTCCTTGTCAAAATACATAAGTATAAGAATGCTTATTAAACTTAAGAATTCGTATTTATACTCGTACGTATACTTATGTAAATGCATGCTGTGTATGCTGTATTTAACATTATGTTTTAGTGTAATATGTATATAATTTTTATAAAATCATTACTTAGCTACTATTAGTTACTAGATAATCTAATCTGGGTAAAGAATAAAAGCTAAATGTATCCCAGCTGCAAATATATACTACCATACTACATACTACTCACTACATAAATGATCAAAGAACTTTCACTTAATAAGTACACTATATGATATATAATAATGTATGTGTGTACATAGGTTTAAGTATGTTTGCATAAATGTAGAATAACTATATCTATAATAATAATTGTAAATTTATATAATATTACTCTGTCAGAAAAGTATCGGGAATTCGTAATTTAAGAAGATTGTGTTAGTAATTTTTAAACCAAATTTGGTCCATTACATAGTAGTACTGGTAGTACTGTACTCGATTATTGTACCAAATGTATGTATGAACGCAATCTGTCAACTACTTAGTTTGTTTACAGCTGTTAATTTTGCTGATTGTTTATTTTTGTTTTTACCTCCCACGAATTTTGGTTTTCTTTGTTTCGTCTTGTTAATTAAGCTTTTTGAAGCTTTTTGACTAGTTTACATACATTTCCAACTCGTAGATTCAAGTCTCTTCACTCATTTATGAAAGTAAAGTCAAAAATAACTAAAAGCCCAACTATAATCGACATACCTGACATAGCAAACATAAGAAAAAATAACGAATGTTAAAACGTAACATTTGGTTAACTATATTTAACATAGATAATATACTAAACATAAGCAATACGAATTTCACAAAATGAGCTTTTTGCTTATGTTACTTATGTCATGTACGCTCTCGATCGTACTGCTTATGTCGAGCTTATGTTAAACGAATTTTTAACGAATGTCGGCAATGTCAATTATAGTTTAGCTCATTGATTTGGCTGTGTTCGTAGCACGACATATGTCATAGTCTATGTCAGCTATGTCGATTATAGTTGGGCTTTAAAGCAAGCATATTTTCAGAAATTTCTTAGCGGTGTAATCTTATTGAAGAAAATTGAAGTCCTTTTCAAGCAAAATATCGATCAAAATCGAACAAACAAACTCGTAATATATGTCAAGGTTATGAGCTTTCTTCACTTTATCGATTGCTTTATCGGTTATAGAGCTTGAATGTCATTGACAATATTTCCACCCAACTTTAAATGCTTTGCACCAGTTACAAGCCACCGTCTTTGATATGACTGATATACCACATTTTTTTAGGACTTCGATACACGAAAATTTATTCATAACATAAAATTTAATACAAAAAACTCTGTTCAGCAATTTGTAAAATAAAAATTTATAAAAATCGTGATACACTACAGAAGTGGGTTGATTCAAACAACTGATGTAGGCAAACCAATAGCTGGATAAAGCTCATTGTTGGCGTAATAATCGAGTACAGTAATACTAAGTTATGAACAAAATTTGATTTAAAAATTCCTAGCTCAGCTTTCTTAAATTACAAATTCCCTATACTTTTTTGACAGTAGTTATATACATATATACCATATAAGTATACGCAAGTAGGTATTAGTACATTCATACCTACAATGAACGCCAAAGGTTTGTAAATATTTCATACAATTCTACTATAAATATGTAAAAATATTTTATAAAAATTTAAGCAGCTTTCAAGCAGCAACTACAACCGGAGGGATTCGATTCTGTTATAATTTGATTTTAATTCAAATTCATTTTCTAACAATTTTTGTGTAAAATTTAAGTCTGAAACTTATCATGAGAAAAGAGAGTCCTATATGAAGAAAAAAAAAATGTAGATAGAGGTACTAAGAAATTTAGATCTTATTAAGTACTTGAAACAGTTGCACAGAGTTACTTATTGCTAATGCAGTTTTAGTTTGCTATATGCATGCAAAACTTTTTCAGATTTATATTTTCTTAAGAATAGGTTTCGAGATATCTGCTATATTGTGCACCACATATCTCCGAAGTTACTTAACCGATTTCAATGAAATTTGAAACATGATACTTTGATAAGAATTGTGGTTCTTAACGGAGCGTTTTTTTTTTTAAAAAAATGTCCTTGTTTCGTTTTTATAGGGTGTCAAAGTTGTCAAAATTGCAATTTTTAGGCTTCCAAATGCACCTCGTACAGCAAACACTAATTGACCAATTTCTATGAAATTTTGAATATAGGTAGCCTGAAGGATATTGTAGTGCTTGAATATAGCACATTTTTGATTTTAGGTCCTGAAATTTAGTTATACATAGTTCTTAAAAAAGGAGAGGGTTTGTTTTGAAAAATCGTTCAACTTTGACTTCTATTTTCATACATTCAATCTTCATATATTATATGATTTTGGTATCAAAATAAAGTTTGAACTTTTCTGATGTTTTTACAAAAAAAAAGTATAAAATTCTTTGTTATATTTCCATTTTTATTAACAAAATAAAATTATGTTTTTTTTTCATCAAAATATTCAAAAATCCATTTTTATAGCACCTAAAAGGTATGCAAAGTCATTTTTTAAAATTTTTGTATGTAAAATCGTTGTTGTTGTTTTCGAAATTTTTCAAAATCCAAAATTCCAAAAATTTCCAAACAATTAATCCAAAAATTTTTAATTTCTGACTATCCCCTGCCGCACTCACTTGTCACAATTTTATAATTTTTAAATATTTATAAATAATAGAATTTATTTATTATTTTTTTTTTTCATATATTTATAAAATTAATATAAAATTCGGAATGTTTACTTACTTTTGATGCTCACAGTGTCACAGTACATCTATTAATATATATATATTCATATAAATAGTTGTAGTATACATACATAGTTTAAAAAAATAAAAATCTCAGTAGAGAAAAAAAAAATAAAAACAATAAAAAACATGGTACAAAATGTAAAAAAATGCTCTTATAAGTATGTATAGCATGTATGTAATGTAACATTTGGTATAGCAGCATGCATTACATACGACGAAAAAAAAGCTCTTTGAAAGAGTTTATCAGAAATTTACATTTTTTTTTATATATATTGATGCTCCTATATGCTCCCTATGTGTAATGATATTACATAAATATACTTGTATCTTACATATTTAATTTTACATTTGTTTCAGTTTCTGCCACATTATCAAAATCAAAGTAATAAAAAGTGAAATAATTATTATGTTTATTGTGATTAATTCTATTTTTAATTTTATTTTTACATATTATTTTATCTATTATTGTTGTATTGTGATATATGTACTGTGGCGACAGTCTTATAATTCAAAGTGTACTAAGACAGTAGCACCCTGTGTTACTTGTTCTATTTATAACTAGTTTATAACTACTGATAAGACGGTACATAATATAATTAACATATACCATCGAAACATTTTTTCATATTTTCGGAAATTGATAAATTCTTCACTTACGTTACAGACACGGGAGAGAAAACATTTTTTGCTTTACCTGACTGCCGCCACAATACACTTTGCACAATTAATAATTAGTAGTTTTTTTATTAATTAAAATTTTTTAATTTTAACTTTTGTTAAAACTTATAATTTATTTGGAATAACCATTGATTATTAAATAATTATATAATAGTTAAGGTGGAATAAATATTTTATAAAATATAAAAATATTGTTTTTATTTAAATTGTGGTATTTAAGTACCCATAATTGGTGACCCCGAACAAAGAAACACGTGCTATAACAATAGATGTGAACTTAAATCACATCTTAATTTAATATATATATAAAACAGCTATACATTATACACTGTGAACAATAATACCAAGTGCCAACTTTGAATATTTTATATAAAATTAACATTTTCATAATAAGTAAAACAAAAGTGGGGAGATAAAAAAACAATTTTTTCAAAAAAGCCTTCAGAACCAGTGGAAAAATTAAGATGTCAAGGATTTATTAAGATTATACTTTTCCATGTGTCAAAAAAACACATCAACATCTATCGTATCTATCAGTATATAACAACAACGGGGACAATACAACGTGATATCGAAAGGAGTGGCTACTTTTTCAACATCATCACATTAATCTAAGTTTATTTTGTATTTTGTAAAATTTTGTATCATCATGTATTAAGAAATTACTTGTAACAATTTTTTTTAGTTTCATCAAACACATGAGGGATTTATAAATGCATGCATATTACAGAAAGTACAAATTATAAAGTTAAGGTACAATTCAACATTCAATGGATCGGCAATTTACAATTCACAATACATATGTACGTAAGTCAACAAATAGTTTTTCTTTTCCATTTCATTATCACAGTAAGTACATTGCATTAAACATTTTTTAAAATAAAAAATACGCGAAACGGTAAAGGGTGGGTTGAGACTTCCTTTATAAATCGGTTCCTTGATGAAAACATGCGTACATGATTCTATATCTTGAGGTATGAAAATATTTTTTTGTTTTCTTAATCTTGATTTACTAGGTTTGATATTTGCGATATGTTCTTGAATGGATTTAGCAATTGAAGTAGTAAGTCGAAAATTTGATGGTGTTTCTGCTGCTACTAGTTCTCCTGGTAAGCGAATGCTTTGGCCATATAAAAGCTGAGCTGGTGCTAGACCAATATCATCGATTAAGGCGGAACGGATGCCTAACAGAATCCAAGGCAAATTGTGGTACCAATTTTTTGGTTCGTTAGTTGCACGAATTGCTGTTTTTAGTTGCCTATGAAAACGTTCGACCATTCCGTTAGACTGTGGGTGGTAAGTCGTAGTTCTGATACGGTTAGTACCCAGTAGATTAGTAAACTCTCTGAAAAGTGAAGACTCAAATTGAGTTCCTTGGTCAGTGGTAATAGTTCGAGGAACTCCGTATCTTGAAATCCACTGATGAAGGAAACTATTGACAATGTGATCTGTTTGTATAGATCTAAGTGGAATAGCTTCGGGCCAGTAGGAAAATCTATCTTTAATTGTTAGCAAGTATGAATATCCATTAGAAGGGGGTAGTGGACCTACCAAATCTAAATGAATATGTTGGAATCTCTCAGTAACTACTTCGAAGTTTCCATGTGGAGCTAGAATGTGGCGATGAACTTTAGCTTTTTGGCATGGTATACAGGTTTTAACCCACGTGTTAACATTGGTATTCATTTTGGGCCAAAAATATTTTGAAGTTATTAATTTTCTTGTAGCTCGGATACCTGGATGTGATAAGTTATGAATTTTATCGAAAATGGTTCTGCGAAGGCTTTCTGGAATGTAAGGCCGATTATAATTAGTAGATGTTTCACACCATATTTCCGAATCCGTTAATGGAATGTAAACTTTATTGAGAACGAAAGAACGTTTATTAGGATCAGAAGCTGTTGAAATAAGTTTCCTGAGTTCTTCGTCGTCTTTTTGTAATTGAGACAAGTTTTCAAAATCTATTTGTTCACTTTGTGTTACTGCGTCAATATGTGCTCTGGATAATGCATCCGACACGATATTTTTACTACCATTGATGTATCTAATGTCGTTGGTAAATTGCGAGATGTAATTTAGATGATTTGTTTGACGCGGTGATTTTTCAGATTTTGAGGCTAAGACATGGGACAATGGCTTATGATCAGAGTACACTGTTAGATTTTTTCCTTCGACTAAGTATCTGAACCGTTTGATTGCTAAATATATAGCAAGTAATTCTCTATCAAAGGTAGAGTATTTTCTTTCGGTGGAGTTTAATCTTCTTGAATAGAAACAGAGTGGTTCCCATTTACCCTGTAGAAATTGTTGAAGAACGGCGCCGACGGCGTCGTTGGATGCGTCAACCCAGATACTCATCTTAGATGAGGGATGAGGATGAACTAGTAGTGTGGCTTTAGCCAGTTTATCTTTAAGAGATCTAAAACATTCTTCGTGTATTTCTGACCACCTAAATTTATTTTGGTTATTTTTATTTTTGGTTGAAACTTTAACTAAATCATATAAAGGAGCACAGAGTACTGCTGCGTTTTGCAAGAAACGGTGATAAAAATTGATCATTCCTAGAAAACGTTGTAGTTTTTTAGGAGTGGAAGGGGAAGGGTAGTCATTTATGACTTTTACTCTATCTTCGGATGGAGTAATTCCATTTCCAGTTATTTTATGTCCTAGAAAGTTTAGTTCCTTGACACCAAATATGCATTTTGACATATTAATGTTGATTCCGTACTTTTCTAATCTTTGAAATAATATTCGAAGATGATTTTTATGCTCTGCATAGGTTTTGCTGCCTATTAAAATATCATCTATGTAGGGAAAAGTAAAATCTAATCCACCTAAAACTTCGTTAATGAAGCGCTGGAAAGTTTGTGCTCCATTTCGGACGCCGAATGGCATTCTGAGGAATTCGAAAAGTCCGAATGGTGTAGTGATAGCAGTCTTATGTATATCTTCAGCTGCTACTGGAATCTGATGATATGCTCTTACCAGGTCTATTTTTGAAAAAATAATGCAACCGTGTAAATTTAGAGTGCAATCTTGAATATTTGGCAACGGATATCTATCGGGAATAGTAACTGTGTTCAATTGTCTATAATCACCACATGGACGAAAGCTATTTGTTTCTTTTTTAGCAACCAAGAGTAATGGAGATGCTACGTGAGATGAAGATGGTCTACATATTCCCATTTTAATCATGGACTCAAATTCTGCTTTAGCGATTTTATGTTTTTCAGCATTTAACCTACGAGGTTTAGCAGAAGGTAAAGGACCTTGAGTGTGAATATGGTGTTCAACATTATGATTGACTTTTAATTTAAAATCAGGAGGTGCTTTCAACGTAGGAAATTCATTAAGAATACAACCGTATTCATCCTGTAGGGACATGAGTTTCGGAGATACTGACTTAAAAAATCGTGCAATACAATTTACTGTAAGTGAAGTGGTGCGATCGAGAAGTTTTCTCTCGCGTAAGTCTACAAGAAGATTAAATTTGTACAGAAAATCTGCACCAATTATTGCATAGTCCAGAGCAGCGACGACAAAAGTGTGCGTAAAGGAACGTTGAAGTCCAAGATTTAAATCTAACTGCTTGAATCCAAATGTAGTTATTGGTGTGCCATTGGCAGATACCAATGAAAAATCAGATTTATTGAAATTTCTACCAACATGTTTTTTGGGAACGACAGATATCTCTGCACCGGTGTCAATAAGAAAATGCAATTTTGATATTCTGTCAAAAATGAATAAGCGGCGAGAGTTGGTGCTAACATTCATTGCCGCCGATGAAGTAGCTATTTTTAGTTTTTTGGATTCTTATTTATGTTTTTGTCGCAAGGACTTATGCATTTCTTTGCGTTATAACCAAATTTCCTATGGTACCAACATGTCTCTTTGTTAGGTTGAAATTTGTTGTTGTAGGTTTGTTTTTTGTTTTTTTCGTTGTTGAAATAATGATTGTTTTTCTTAATTTTACTTTCTAGATCTTTGATTCGTTGTGCTAATTTTTCAATTGAATCGGTTACCTCACTAATTATATTATTGTGGTTATCTGTATTTTCTTTTTTAATGGTAGCTATTTTTGAAACTGCGATGGAATCGAAAATTCGATCTGCTATGGTGATAATTTCTTCTTCAGTCTGGGTACTTTCTAAAGAAATTATACAAGCAGGTATGGGTGGTGGGAGTTTATTTAGCCATAGTTTTTTAAGAAGGGCTGAGTTAATAAGACTGTTGCTGTTCGCCAAAGATTGCATATGTCGGAAAAGTTCCGATGGTTTGTAATCTCCCAACTCCACTTTGTGAAGAAGAGCGTCCAATCTACGTTCTTCTGATTCAGTATTTCTCGTAAGGAGTAATTTTTTTAATGACTCGTATTTATCTTTTTGTGGAGGTTGTAAAATGAAATCAGCAATGGTTTCCATAGTTTCTGACGGTAATGAAGCTACTAAATAATCGTATTTAGTGTTGGAAGAGGTGATACCTCTAATACGAAATTGAGTTTCTACCTGTATGAACCATAAATCTGGCCTATTGTTCCAGAAAGGAGGAATTTTAACGGAAGCGAGGAGTGAATTGAAAGCCAAAGTTTCATTGCTGGATTCAGAGTTTTCAGACTCGTCTGTTTTAGTATTAGCCATTGTGGCTTAAATTATATATATATATTTTTAAACCTCAAAATAACATACAATGTAAAGAAAGTCTCAACTCAATCTTTACCGTTTCGCGTATTCCGTTCAAAGATTCCGTACGTGATAATATATCAATGTATTTTGTTGTTAATGTATAAAATTTAAATACTGGTGTGGTGCTACTTTCGCTGGCTATTATATTGATAAATACTAAATAAACTAATAGAGTAAGTTCGGGTAATATGGTATACATTATTTTATTTTTTGTGATAAAACGTGAATGGTGTTTTCGAATTCATCTGTGATTAGTAATAAACATGCGTTATATTGTCTAGCATTCAGTTGCTTATAAAAAACTAAGTTCTTCCATTTTAAAAAAAATCTGCAAAGTACAATATTACTAGATTTTGAGATATATTACTATATATTCGGGTAATGTGGTATAGTATAGATATAGTATAGGTATAGTATACCACATTATACTCATTTAAGTATACGACATTACCCGAAAAGCAGTTCTGATATTTAAATTGTAATTGAGCACGTACAAATGCTTACTGCAATCAGAAATATAATTTAAAACATAATTAGAATATTTAAATTAATACTGAATTTAATAGAAACTCTATCTCTAATCAGTTTAAAATTATTAATTAAAAACACATTCACTGCCCACAATCAAATAAAAGTCACCTGCGTTGGCATTCAATTAGAGGTGGGCGATAGCGAATAAAAACTATCGAATTATTCGATAGTTGAATGATTTTCATTTATTCGAATACTAAAACATTAAACTATCGAAACATTCGATATTTTCAAAACATTCGAATAACTATTTTGCTGGCATATATGTATTTGTCTTACTGATTACGGAAGTAGCAGAGTTTTTGTCAGATTCCATCTGCTGAATCTGAAAATATTCACTTGGCAGTTTGGTAGATGAGTTTTGAAAGTTCTCAAATGAAAAAAATTGCAGGTAATACGTGTGGAAGACGTATGGCAATCTTTGAGTGTCAGATTTCGAGGGCAGACGTTTGTCTACATCGGTCATGGTGATTACACATATCTGACATGAAAATGAGCAAATTTCTGACAGTTTGTCAGTTCGGTGTAATATCAGCTTCTTTCTTCATTCTTCATACATTTTATTTGCTGGATTTGACATTTTTTAATTTAACTATTACAGCAATGTAATGCTGAAATTATAACCTACTAATATCATTGAAATAAACAAAACTGAAAAATCTGTAAATGGTTGGAAATTTATACTTTTTTCAAAATTTTATCATACTTTTAAAGAACGGAAATAAATTATTAAAAATAGTTCTTCTAATTTTAGCCAGTTCAAGTTAAAATAAAACAAAACTCTTCGGAATTCCACACTGATTTAAAAATTTAAGCAGAAAAGTATTTCTTAATTAAATTTTATATCAAAACAAAAATGATAAATGTCATTTCAGATTTAGAATAAAAGGACAGGGATGTCGTATTAAGTGATAAACATATAACATAGTTTCATTTTCGTGCCGATTGGAATGGGAAATGGGACGGTGACGGTGGTATATGTCATTATTTTATAACAAAGGCTAAAACTATCGAATTATTCGATAGTAAAAACTATCGCATTCGATACTATCGATAGTTGAATTCATTCACTATCAAACTATCGATTGTTGAAATCATTCGCTATCGCCCACCTCTACATTCAATAACAATTAATCAGAGACTGCTACAAAACGGTAAAGCGAATGAACATGTTATGACACGTATTGTAATTATTTTATAATAACAAAAGCTGTGTTGGATCAAATGTACATGTAAACACAAGAGCAGACTAAAAATGCAGCTGTACCACATTAACCGAATATACCATATTACCCGAACTTACTCTAATATTAAATATTTTAGATACTTATATAGTTTTTGATTATGAATATGATATACAATTACCCAGTCGTGAATTAGTAAGGCATTACTGGCAGAATCAATTCTGTAACTAGTTCACAATTCTTCAATTCGAATAAAGTAGTTCAATAATACATTACTTCGTTAAAAAAGTAATGTGGATTGTAATGCAATTGTAATCCGAACAATGATACTGATGCCATGTAATGCAAGCGGTAATGTCCCAGTAGCGAAATGGAAAGTCATTACCAGTGTAACTAGTTCTGTAATGCATGCATACTTCACCACATCACCTTACTTTGTAGCAGCTTTACAAATTCAAATTGGATAGCTCCGTAGCTCATTACTTTTCCGCAAAAGTAATGCAAAAATGTAATATGTTGAAACCAGTTGATATGAAAATGTATAGAACAATGCAGGGGCATTAAATAGGGTGACGCAATCACGAGAAAAAAATTCCATTAAAGAAATGCGTTCTAAAAAATTCTGTTGTTTACTCATTCTTGTAATAAGTGCGGTATAGTCAAGTTATAGTTTTTGTTGGTGTTGTGCTTAAAGTTAAAAATTCATTTTTAATGAAGTGTTTGGAGAAAGCATCATTTTAAATTTTAATTTCGATGGCCTCCATGGAAAATATTCTTTCAAAGACTTTAAAAAAAATCAATGATATGTTGCATAGTAAGAACTTCATATTTTAGTAACGTGATATATTTTCAAATTTTCAGAAGCGCTTGATAAAAACAAATACAACATTGAACAGTACAAGAAGGAAGTAAAAAAATCATTCAAGGTGTTTAAAAATAGACATTTTAAGAATATGTGCATTCAGAAAAAAAAAATTCAATAATTTATAATGTTCTTTAACGTATATTATTATTACATTATCTTAAACTATAAAATAAATACCTAATTATTACTTCTATTTATAAAATAGTCGTGTTTTATTTGATTCCAGAAATAGTTCCCTGGCAATAACTTACATATAAATAGTTAGAGGTAAGCAATTACCAGTAATTAGCTCCATAATAACTTATTTTCAACTAAATACCGAACTATGTAGTTCAGAGTAATGCAGAGTGGAGGCGATTGCTTACCTCCTATGGCATCACTGTGTAAAAGTAATGCGTTATTTCCATACACAGTAATCGAAAGTAGAACTAGTTGCTGTTTAAAGGAACTAGTTGCAGCATCGGTTCGGTAATTACTTGCCTACCCGACTGGGTATATACTCGTATCTATAAATACATAATTATGTATATGTACATATGATGCATATATAGTATATGTTACAGGTACTAATGCTATAGTTTCGTTGTATGAGTTTTCAATTTTAATTTTTGATTGCAGGAAAACATGCTCTTAAATCATATTCATTATACAATATACATATAAACATTTATACATATATACAATATTTATACATACATATATATGCAATCGATATGTATACACTCTAACAACACCAAATACAACAACTAAATAGTTATACACATACATTATATGTATGTATGTATAACAATTTACATATATGGTGAGAGCAATTTGGATCTAAGTAATACACAGTCTAATTTTGGTAAAGGTTTACATTTTAACCCCATCTCCGGAGGGGGTGGGGAGGTGATGCAATCGATAAAGGAGGTGGCCCCTATCAACAATCTGAAAATAATTCGCGGCGCTCACCCCCCTTCAAATGATATACCCCTTTGAAAAAAAAAAATGTTTTCTACTTTTTCGCCAATATCTTCATAACGGTAAATGATACAGATGTGATTAATGGCTCATAAGATGCGTCTTAAAATTCTCTATATTTTTTTCAAAAAGTCCTAGTAGAAGAATAATAAAGGGCATTTTGTGTTTTTTTTATATTTTTTTTATTTTTATATCAGTAATTTCTGTCAGATATATCATCCAGTTTATCATCAGTAATTAGTTACTTGGTGTACATTGCTGATGGGAAATTAATGATCGACTTAAACGAGAGTAGCGCGCTGGTTGGGATTCGAACCGTGATCTCAAGATCACAAGACCGACACCACAACCATATCGAGCTATTCAAGCCCCCATATCAACAATATAAATAATAAATAAGAGATATAAAAGGACCTCATCGATGACCTCTTAAGTTTAGAGAATTTTGTCCGTTCAAAAAGACTTTTTCGGTTAGAAACGTTCAAAAGTACGTTGCGATTCTGGAAAGAGATCTCTTATTCCTCTTATTTCTCTAAAGTTTTGGTGAAATATATTTTTAAGAGGAATCGGTATTCTGGATAAGAGATTCACTTCATAAAATGAGATAATAGAGATGAGATAGATACTTGTTATATACAAAGATAATGTAGTTACACTGTATTATCATCTTTGTTATTAGTAATTATTACAATTTTTGTTATTATTTTATTAGTATTATTATTTTATTATTATTATTATTATTTATAATTATAATAATTATTATTATTAATACAATTCTATTATTATTATTATCAAATTACTTACAATATGCACGGACACGAATACAATATTTGAATATCAACAATATAAATAAAATAAATAAGAGATATAAGAGGTCCTCATCGAGACCTCTAAAGCTTAGAGATTTTTGTCCGTTAAACAAAACTTTCGGTTATAAACGTTCAAAAGTAGAATGTCAAAATTCATTAAAAAATTCACCACTGAAGTTAAGAGATCAGCTGATCACACCTCTAATCTACGGTGCGATTCTGCATAAGAGATCTCTTATTCCTCTTATTTCTCTAAAGTTTTGGTGAAATATATTTTTTAAGAGGAATCGGTATTCTGGATAAGAGATTCACCTCATAAAATGACATAAGATTCACCATAGGTTTTAAACCCCCCTTATTCAATTTACTACTTGTCATATACAATGATAATGTAGTTACACTGTTTTATCATCTTTTTTATTAGTAATTATTAAAATTTTTATTATTATTTTATTACTATTATTATTATGATTATTATTATTTTATTATTATTATTATTATTATTATTATTATTATTATTATTATTTATGATTATAATAATTATTATTATTAATACAATTAGATTATTATTATTATCAAATTACTTACAATATGCACGTCACGAATACAATATTTGAATATCAACAATATAAATAAAATAAATAAGAGATATAAGAGGTCCTCATCGATGACCTCTAAAGTTTAGAGATTTTTGTCCGTTAAAACAGAATTTTTCGGTTATAAACGTTCAAAAGTAGAATGTCAAAATTCATTAAAAAATTCACCACTGAAGATAAGAGATCAGCTGATCACATCTCTTATCTAATTTAATTTAACTCCTAAAAGTATATATTTGTAATGTAATTTGCACTAAAAACGATAAGAGGAATAAGAGAAATAAGAGATCTCTTATGCAGAATCGCACCGCTAAATTAATTTAACTCCTAAAAGTATGTAATTTGCACTAAAAACGATAAGAGGAATAAGAGAAATAAGAGATCTATTATCCAGAATCGCACCGGTAGAATGTCAAATTTCATTTAAAAATTCACCACTGCAGTTAAGAGATCAGCTAATCACAACGCTTATCTAAATTAATTTAACTCCTAAAAATATGTAATTTGCACTCAAATCGATAAGAGGAATAATAGAAATAAGAGATATATTATCCAGAATCGCACCGTTACAGTACCAACAAAAACAACAACTAATGTATTATTTCATTTTTTTCCGGGAATTTTTTGAATTACCCTCGTACATATTATTAGTATATTTCAATCATTCACAGATATAACATTATAAGTTTATTTGAATTATTTAAAAAAAAATTAAAATTAAAAATTTTAGAAAAAAAATTACATTACTATGTAGACATACATATGTATGTACATAAATTAACTTATTACATTTTAAATATTTACACGCACATCAGAGAATATAAAAATATGTATATGCCAAAAAAAAAAAAAAAAAAATACAAAATGTATTACATACTTATTTGTACAATATTAGTTCATTTGAAATAAAATAATAAACAAAAACAAAAAAAAAATTAATTAAATATTTTTGTTTGCGGAATATTATTAATAAATTTATTTTAAAAAAAAATCATACATAAATATTAAAATGCAATCAAATCAAGCACACATATAATTATAACAACATGCATATACATACTTCTATTTAATAATTATATCTGCTGGAACCGTATAGTTGCTTGGAAGTTTTTTTTTCTTTTTGGAATGAATTTGAGATCATGGTATAAAATCAAAAATTTCTAATAAAATTTCTTTATTTTATAAATTTTTGTAGTAATAGTAGTAGTATTAGTAGTATTGTAGGTGAATGAGTAAATTGCACATCAAATTTTTAATGTAATGCACATACATATACATACATATATATACATGTAATCGTAATGTAAAATAGATACCATAATACATCAATATGTGTACATATATAATAATATTAAATAATTATTATTTTCTTTTTATATTTCACTTAAGAGTAGGATTTGACTTTGATAAAATTTCGAAAACAACAAAAACGATTTTACATACAAAATTTTTAAAAAAAATGACTTTGCATACCTTTTAGGTGCTATAAAAATGGATTTTTGAATATTTTGATGAAAAAGAACATAATTTTATTTTGTTAATAAAAATGGAAATATGTATAACAAAGAATTTTATAATTTTTTTTTTGTAAACTCTTCAGAAAAGTCCAAATTTTATTTTGATACCAAAATAATATAGATATATGAAGATTGAATGTATGAACATAGAAGTCAAAGTTGAATAATTTTCAAAAAAAAACTCTCCTTTTTTAAGAACAATAACTAAATTCAAGCACCACAATATCCTTCAGGCTACCTATATTCAAAATTTCAAAGAAATTGATCAATCAGTATTTCCTGTACGAGGTGCATTTGGAAGCCTAAAAATTGCAATTTTGACAACTTTGACACCCTGTAAAAACGAAAGAAGGACATTTAAAAAAAAAAATGCCTCATTACGCACCACAAATCCTATCAAAGTATCTATGTTTCAAATTTCATTGAAATCGGTTAAGTAACTTCGGAGATAATTTGTGCACAAGATAGCAGATATCTCGAATCCTAATCTTAAAGTGTATAACAAATAACAATAATAATAACGAGTACGAATGATAAGTAATAAATACATACACATAAAATAAAAATTTTCTTGTATTTATATCTATTAGTCTTTTTTATTTTTTTATTTCATATTAATTTACATAAATTTCATATGAGCATGCAAATATAATTATAAATGTATTATATTTATTTATTTTTTTTTTATGAAATATGGTAGTATAATGCAATTATTTAGTTAATCAAATTAATAAAAAAAAAATGTTTTTTTTTCTTTTCTACTTACAACCTACATTACAAATAATATACAGAAGATGATACAGAAATATTCAACAATATAAGATTATTTTTTAAATAAAAATCAAAATAATAATAATAATAATAATACATAAATAAATTAATGTGCATCTAAGAAGAAAATATGTAATATAAAAAAAAATTAAAGAAAAATGTGCATTCATATACTCATGTATATTATGCTCATTTGAAATTATTACACACGCACACGCAGTACCTATATAAAATTATAAATATGTATAAAGTGTGATACCACGATAAATATGTATATAAAATGAATGATAATAAAATTTTATATTGTATCTCGTATATACTTACGTACATATATGTATGTATTTACAAACATATCTTATCGTATTTTATCGTATTCTCGTTATTGTTACATAGACTCATGATGAATTGTAATATATTTTTCATATAATCGAATATTAAATAATTTTACTCTATTCTATATTTTAATAAAATTATTTTATTTTTTATTTTATCTTATTTTGTTTTTTTTTTTTTTTTTTTTAATTTTCATTGTATACATGTATACACAATAATGTACATAATTCCTCTTATTTCCTGAAAAAATTAAATGTTCATGTACTTACATACTCACGAAATATGTAATATAAAAACTAAAATGCATATATAAAATATATAAATTTTTTTCTTTTTTTTTTTTTTCAAATTATACGAGTAGTTCTATTCCCCATCAATAATTTCATTTCAATACAATTTTTTGTTTGATTAAAATTATAAGTACATAATGTACATGCATAAATGTATATTTATTTTTGATTATAAAACATTGAATGGTAATATTATATATTATATACATATTCGAGCTTAAATTTATTATATATTGTACAATATACATATAATAATAAATGAATCTATCTATGTATATTGGATCAGAATAAAAAAAATTTCAGTCCTCCTATAAATAAAATATGCTGTAAACCATGAAAACATATATACGTACTTTCGAGAAAATTTGTAAATTTGAATTCTTATTTAAATCTGATATCATATTTTATTTAAACTTTTTTGCTTGTCATGTATATTGAGATGTTCTATAAAAAAAAAATTTATAGATATTTATGTATTTTCTTTATTATTAATTACTTCAGGAATTAAAATTTAATTTTTTTTTTTTTTTGAAAACAAATAGATAATGAATTTTGCTGAGATGCATAGAACATAAAAACAATTTAAGTTTGTTAAAATATATATGATATGATATACATACATATATACATATATATATTATTATGATTGATATTGATAATAAAAGTTACAAATCAACTACAATTATATTGTTTTCAGGTAGAACATATTTTTAGTATAATTATCATTCATTTTCATACATATATATTATATATATAAGTACATGCAAGATGTAACTGGTTTTATATGTACGTAGTTATACTATACTTCTTATTCACTTTGTATCATTGGTAGTGATAAGATTATTTTTGTAAAATAAAATTCTAACAAAGGTTATGGGCCCAGGAATCACGTTTTTATAAGTGCAAATTTTTAAAAAAAAAATTTTTCAAATCCGCTTAGATCTATGTGATCAGTGAATTTAAAAAATTGAAAATTGTCATAAATTGATTAAAATTTCGCGTATTTTTTGTAAATATATATATTATATTATAAAAATGTCGTATCAAGTAAAAATTGAACAATTATCAAACGAAAATTACGATACTTGGAAAATAGTGATGAGGTCGCTATTGATTAAAAATGATTTCTGGGAATATGTGAGTGGTGAAAAAGCAAAGCCTAAAGAAAAAGATGAGGAATGGAAAAAGGCAGATCAGAAAGCCAAAGCTGATATCATCCTGTCGGTAAGTCCTCCTTTATTAAAGGATATAAAAGACTGTGAATCTTCACATGAAATGTGGATGAAACTGAAAGAGACTTATGACTCTAAGATACCAACAAGGAAAGCAGCACTACTAAAAAAATTGATATTAACTAAAGCATCAAATGATGATGATTTAGAGAAACATGTATCAAACTTTTTTGATACAGTGAATAAAATAAAATCAATTGATATAGTTATCGATGATGATCTGCTTTCAATATTACTATTGTACAGTTTACCGGAACAATTCGAGAGCTTCCGAATAGCAATCGAATCCAGAGATGAATTACCAAAACCATCTACCCTAAAAGTAAAAATTATAGAAGAATATCATTCTCGTTGTGCTCAGTCATCACAACCACAATCATCAGATGTACTCACAGTTGATCATCATAAAAGTGCTAAACAATATTACAATCGAAATAAAAATACGAACACTACTGGTAAAAATAAGAACAATAGGCAGAAAATCATGTGTTATAGATGTAAAAAGTATGGTCACAAATCAGCAGAGTGTAGAACTAATTTAAATTATAAAGAAAAAACTTCATTCATCGAAGAATCAGTCTTAACAGTTAGTGAAACGAATACTGGAATATCAAAGTGGATACTCGATAGTGGTGCAACATCACATATAGTTAATGATGGTTCTGAGTTTATATCAATGAAAAGTTTGAAAAATGGTGAGTTAAAATTAGCAAATCATGAAAAGGCTGAAATTAAAGGAAAAGGAACGGTAAGAATTAAATTAGATAATGGTAATAAATTTAAATTATTAAATACTTTATATGTACCTGATGTGCGTACAAACCTTTTATCAGTTGGTAAGATAACCGACAATAATTATAATATTACTTTTTTCAAAAATAAGGCTTTAGTAAGAGATAAAAATAATAAAATTATTTTAGAAGCTAAAAAAATAAGTGGACTCTACCAAATTAAAACAAAAGCTATGATAAATGAAGTAAATTATGTTTCTCAAGAAAGTGAATTTATACTGTGGCACCAACGACTTGGTCATGTGAATTTTCATTCTCTAAAAGAAGCGATAAAACGGCAACAAATAAATGGAATCAATATAAATTCTACATTTCTAGAACGAACTCCAACGTGTGAAATATGTATCCAGTCAAAACAAACGAGAAAACCATTCGACAAAACCACCAGAGAAAGGTTCGAAGAACCATTACAATTAATTCATTCAGACGTATGTGGACCTTTCAAAATAAAATCAGCAGGAGGATCAAGATATTTATTGACTTTTATTGATGATTGTACGAGATGGTGTGAGGTATTTTTTTTAAAAAGCAAAAATGAAACACTTCAGTGTTTTAAAGAATTCAAGGCAAAGGTAGAAAATTATAAAAACAGTCGTATAAAAATATTACGTACAGATAATGGAAAGGAATATGTTAATAAAGATTTTACAGATTTTTTGAAAATTTCAGGAATACAACATCAGTTAACTGCTGAATACACTCCTCAACAAAATGGTGTTGCAGAGAGAAAAAATCGTACGTTGATTGAGATGGCAAGATGCATGTTGCTGGAATCAAAGCTACCTACATATCTATGGGCTGAAGCAATTTCGACAGCCAACTATTTAAGAAACAGAATACCATCGAGTAGTTTAAATGGAGAAATTCCATATAAGTTGTGGAAGAATAGACGGCCCAACGTTAAGCATTTAAAAACATTTGGAACATATGCTTATGTATTACAAAAACAACAAAGAAAAAACAAATTTGCTCCAAAATCAATTCCATATTATCTAGTTGGTTATAGTAATGGTGCTTATCGACTATGGAATAAAGAAACAGGAAAATTGATAAAAAGTCGAGACGTTAAATTTATTGAAAATAAAAGGAATACTACAAAAAATGATGATTACAACATACTTACATATGTGAATGTTGCACCACACGAAGCTGAAGAAAAAAAAATAAAACAGGATAGAGAAATAGAAACCGAATCTGAGAAAGAAACTGAATCTGAAGAAGAAGCTGAATTTGAATCAAAAACAATAAAAAAGGGTAGAGGAAGACCACGAATAATTCGTACTGGTAAAAAGGGACGTCCAAGAAAGCTTTTTTGTAATATTGAAAACGATTTAATAATCAGTAAAAATAGTGATTCTGAAGATAAAATGGATAAAATGAAATATAACGATGAATTTAAAATACAAAAAAATGATGATCATAACGATGAAATTGAAAGTAACAACACCGGTGATAATGATAAAGATGAGACGGATACAAGTGATGATGACTATCTTGATATTGATAATTATTTTGCACCAGAAAATATAGAAGATCCTGATAAGTGGGAAGAAGCTATAATAGAAGAGCTAAAAGCACATGAAAGGAATAAAACTTGGGATATTATTGATAAGCCTAAAAATACAAAAATAATAGGATGTAGATGGGTATTTACGAAGAAATTTGATGAAAATGGTGACTTGGTTAAAAGAAAAGCAAGATTAGTAGCTAAGGGATGTTCACAAAGATATGGCATTGATTTTCAAGACACGTATTCACCAGTTGCCAAACAAAAATCAATTCGAATTTTAATAACGATTGCTGTCAAATACAAAATGCACCTTCATCAATTTGATATAACAACTGCATATTTAAATGGTGAATTAGATAAAACTCTTTATATGAAACTACCAGAATTTTTTGATAAATTTAGCAAACAATCAACAGATAATAAAGTATGCAGATTAAGAAAAGCTATATATGGATTGAAACAAAGTGGACGCATTTGGTACAAAAAATTAGATGATTATTTAATGAAAATAGGATGTAGTAGAATGCAAGCAGAACCATGTTTATATATACGTAAGAAAAATGGTAAACTAATGATAATATGTGTATATGTAGATGATATACTTATAGCGGCAAATAGTTCAGATGAAATTGATTGGTTTAAACAACAAATGAGTAAAGTTTTTGAATTAAAAGATTTAGGAAAATTGAGACATTTTTTAGGTATAGATGTTGAATATTACGAAGATGGTTCTATTCTGCTTACACAAGAAAAGTTCATTGAAAAAATTCTTCGAAAATTTTCAATGGAAAATTGTAATCCAACAAATAATCCTATGGACCCGAATACTAAATTAACCAAGGAAATGTGTCCAAAATCAGATGGCGAGCGACAAGAGTTAGAAAGAATTCCTTATCAAAACGTAGTGGGATCTTTGTTATATCTGAGTAACACAACTAGACCTGACATCGCATATGCAGTAAATGTTCTTTCTCAATTTAACAATAATTTTGGGAAAGCACATTGGGTTGCAGCTAAAAGGGTATTAAGATACTTAAAAGGCACAATAAATTATGGTATTATTTTCAGAGAGACGAGAGATGACCTTTCAGGTTATGTAGATGCCGACTGGGGTTCTTCTCCTGATGACAGAAGATCATACTCTGGCTATCTTTTTAAATGGGGTAACTGTTTAATTTCATGGGAGGTAAAAAAACAAAAAACGGTAGCACTATCGAGTGCCGAAGCAGAGTTCATAGCTCTTACAGAATCAACTAAAGAGGCAATTCATTTGAGAAATCTTCTTCTGGAGATGGGTTTCCGAAATGCAGCTCCCATAAAAATCTTCAACGACAACAATAGTGCTCAGCTGATTGCAACTAATCCTGAAATATCTGGAAGGTGTAAACATATTGATCTTCGATATCATTTTATAAGAGAAGCGGTCAACGAAGGAAAAATCAGTCTACACTACATGAATACGAACTGTATGCCAGCAGACATATTCACCAAAGCGCTCACAATGGGAAAATTTAAATCATATTTAAAAGACTTATGTATAAGAATTAAGACTTAAATTAGAAATTGAGATTTTTAATAATACATTTTTGAAATTATGTAAATTTTTTTTTGGTTATTACTGAATTTAATATGAATTTTGTAAAATAAAATTGTAGTTGAGGGAGGTATATGTTAAAATATATATGATATGATATACATACATATATACATATATATATTATTATGATTGATATTGATAATAAAAGTTACAAATCAACTACAATTATATTGTTTTCAGGTAGAACATATTTTTAGTATAATTATCATTCATTTTCATACATATATATTATATATATAAGTACATGCAAGATGTAACTGGTTTTATATGTACGTAGTTATACTATACTTCTTATTCACTTTGTATCATTGGTAGTGATAAGATTATTTTTGTAAAATAAAATTCTAACAAAGTTCAATGTGGTTCAATACCAAAATGAATCAGAATAATTTATGTATATGAAATAGAATAAATAATAAAAATTTATTAATTCGATAGTGTTAGTGATAGTGTTAGTAAAAATTACTCTAAAATTTGGATAAATCGAACATAAGTATGTCAAATAAAATGATGAAATTGTTTTATTTGAAGATTTATTCTGTAATTTATCGTCTATATATCATACAAAATTATTTCATAAAACAATTAAGAAGTTATACAAAAACGACGTTTGAAACATTAAAATTTGACTTTCGGATTAGAGTATATAATTAAATTTTTAGTAGCTCGGTAAATTCTAAAAATAAATTTTTTTTCCAAATAAAAAAGAAAAAAAAAATTTAATTCAATTAATAAAATAAAAACTATTCAATTATAATATGTAAATGTAAATTTTGTAAAACATTAAACACAATAAAACTATAATCTAATTTATATTATTATAATAATATTGAAATGTAAAAAAAAACTCAGTTATCTATGCATTTCTCCATTTTGTTATTTTTTTCATTTTGTTACTAATATAAATTTTTAATTAAATATAAAATGATTTTAAATCGATATATATATACGTAATATAAAAAAAAATACATTAAGAAAATATCATATAAAAATATTATTTGTTTTTAAAAGCTAATGCACGTAAAAAAATATAATACCAGACATTTGTTAACTTTTTGTTTTTTGTAAGTTTAAATTCTTATAGAATAAAGTTTTAAGTTTTTACTATTAATAAAAAAATGAATGTGATTGATGATTATGGAATTTCTAAAAATTTACTTATTTTACTTTCAGCATTGATGTTATTTAGTATATTTTTTCCTTCTTCTATCAATTCCTTAATTGTTTTATTGTTCAATGTATATGTGGATGCAGTTTAAAATTTATTATTCGAACGACCAGACAACTTTCTCCAAAATTTATTCAAATTTTTTCCTGCTTGCATAGTTCCGGCTATGACATGTCGTTTTATCATCATCATCATCATCATCATCATCATCATCATCATCATCTTCATCACCATTATCCTCCTCATCATCTCCATCATAATCCTCCTCATCATCATCATAACCATCATTATCACTTGTACCGCTGTCAGTTCCCTCATTAATGGATGTACTTTGCAATTTCTTTACAGTTTCATTCATTTCATCAAATTTTTTGTTTTTAATATCACGATCATGCTTCCAAAAAGATTTATGCAATTTAATTTTTGCTACTGCACTTTGTGACTGTCTAGAACTTTTCGAATTCCTATTCGAATTTGTTTCCGCATTACTGTCGACATTTTCATTTGTATCACTTCCATTTTCTTTGCTTGAAGACGATGATAGTTTATCTGCTTCACTTGAATCTTCGGTTAAATTGAACGATGTCATGGATGTAGATGACATCGATGGGGTTAGTAATGGTCGAATTCCTAAAAATTTACATATTGCACTTGCAGTTTTAAGGTCCTTTAGTATAATTTTTTTTGCTGCATTCATCATTTTCTCAATTCTTTTCTTGTCGACTACAAATATACATTCACTTTCAAATTTATCATCAGAACGACCAGTCAATTTTCTCCAATATTCATTTAAATTTTTTCCTTTTAAGCATGCATATTCCGACTCTTCCCAACTATCAGAATTTGTTTCATATTTATCATTATCTTCATCACCATTATCCCCCTCATCATCATCATAACCATAATCATCATCATAACCATCATTATCACTTGTACCGCTGTCAGTTCCCTCATTAATGGATGTACTTTGCAATTTCTTTACAGTTTCATTCATTTCATCAAATTTTTTGTTTTTAATATCACGATCATTCTTTGAAAAAGATTTAAGCGTTTTAGGTTTTTCTACTGCACTTTCTGACTGTCTAGAACTTTTCGTTTTTCTATTCGAATTTCTTTCTGCATTACTGTCGACATTTTCATTGCTTGAAGACAACGATAGTTTATCTTCTTCGCTAAAATCTTCTATGAAATAGAACGGTGGCATGGATGTAGATGAAATCGATGTGCTTGATGATGATGATGGAATTTCGAAAAATCTGCAAAATTCACTCTCAGTATTGAGGCGCTTCAGTATAAATTGTTTTGCTTTTTCTATCAATTCTTCAATTCTTCTCCTGTTCACTATATATAAGGCTACATTTATAAATTTATTATCCCGACCACCAGTCAATTTTCTCCAATATTTATTTAAATATTTTCCTCTTACGCATGCATATTTCGCCTCTTTACAAGAATCAGAAGTCGTATCATCATCCTCATCATAGTCTTCATCATCATCATCATCATCATCATCATCATCTTCATCTTCATCATTATCTTCATCACCATTACCATCATCATCGTTATCATCATCATCACTCAAATCAATAACAACGACATCAGAATCATCAAAAAATTCTTCATCATCATTTTCATCAGCGTTTTCATTGTCCTCATTAATGGAGATTATTTGCCTAATTTCAAAACATCTATTAATTTCATCAAGTTTTATCCCATTATCATTTTTGTAAATTATTCTTTTATATTGATCTTCATCATTATTATTAATTTTATTATTATTGTTATGATCGTTATCTTCAAGTTCACGTATTTCTTTTTCTTTTTCATTCATATTTTTTTGCCATTCCAATAATTGTTGACTACGTTCACAGCGTTTTTTCAATTCTTCTTCAAGCTTCTTCAGACCCGTTTCTGTACTACTACTCAAATCTAAATTGTAGCCACCACTACTAGAATTATTGTTATCATGAATGGAAATATTCAATTGATTTCTAGATTTTTCAGAACGATTTAATCTTTCACAAACGGTTTTATCTAGCATTGTAAATTTTTTATTTTGATACTTTGTTAATCTATATAATATACAAAATGAGAAAATGTCAATAAAAAAAAAAAAAAAGAAAACCAAAAACAAATAAATTCGTTAAAATTTTTAATAATATCAATTATATTATGTACTATATAGGAATTCGAAATTAAATTACCTTTCGATATCTGCTGTTTTCTTTTGCTTTTTAACTAATATATCTCTTTGACGTTTTCTGTACATAGACATTTCACTGGTTAGTCCTTTTGTTTTTGATTTTTCTTTTTTATCATCATTACTATTATTATTATCAACTATAGTATTTTGAGAATTTTTCAACGATGTTATTGGTGGTGAAACCTGATTTGATAATCCATAATTATCACATTTATTTGTCTTCATTCCCGATTCAATTGCTATTTTTTGTTCTTGCTGGCGTTATTTATCGTTATCAACTTCTAAATTATGATCGATTGATTTTTGATTATGCACTGCAATTGAACCGAAATTTAAATTTAACTCCGACAAATTACTCAGATTTTCTTTAGTTGTTGTATTCGAGTTAACACTTTCCAATAATGCTGGTACTAATGCAATTAATTGCAAATTATTTATAGTTTTATTTAAATGAGCAGAATTTATTCCAAGAATTTCCAATTTATCAATTTCTACTGATAAATTTTCCGATAACTTATTCTGATCTTTTAATATTTTCTCTGTTGGCAATTTTGTAGATTGTTTTGAGTCCCGTGCCATCAATTTTTCGATATAACGATCAAATCCTACACATTCTAAAATTAAATCCTGTATATTCCACATTCCGAATGTATCTTCATTCTGTAATTTTGATTCGGAATTAGATGAATGAATTTTTTCAGATGGTTTATATACAGGTTTTTTCTTATTTTTTTGTCTGTTACGTGTATCATATTTCCTTGGTTCTAATTTCCTTTAATTTAAATTTAAAAAAAATTAAAATTTAAAAGCAAGATGTTATAGCAAAAAATTATGGCAAATAATTAATCAACACATTTTTTAACAAAGAAGTGAAAAATGATATAGATAGCATTATAGATGATAATGGGGAAATATGTAATGACAGTAAACATGTAGCAAACGTATTCAACATATATTTTGTCAACATTGATGAAGAATTAAAGACTAAAATTAAGAATTAAGTGCAACAAAAAACCATATATATTATGGAGCTAACTTAAAAGAAAGAAATGAAAGAAACTATAAGTCTTATTAAGAAATAAACGATACGCCTGGATGGAATTACGAAATAATAATAACCTGCATTATCAGTTCACATTATATCAAAGTGTATAAATAATATAATAAGCAACAACATATATCCTCTTTGTTTAAAAGAGGCTGCAGTTATTTCATTATTCAAAAATGGTGATAGGAAAATTGTGGAGCCGGATCAGATCTTCGACCAAAGGAATAGTGATGTGCAATTTAATGGCTGATATACGGGAGTGATGTCTCGCGCCTCTCTTCATTCCACCTACACGTGGTAGTGCTGTTAACCTTTGGCGGAGATAGGATAACCAACCCTTGTAGAAATCAAAAGAGACAAAAAAGATGTTAAACGATCCTACAGGTTCGGAGTTTTGGACGAATGACCGACTACTTTTTACGAAATTAGGACAATGATTTGAAAACAGCATCGTGGAATGTAAGAAGCTTATACTTCAGAAGTTTCAAGTGTGAGCGCTGAAGTAGTTGATGAATTAAGAAGATATAGAATAGACATATGCGCATTCCGGAAAATCCGATGCTCAGGGAAAAGGACTCTTGAAAAAAACTGTATCATGTTCTACAGCGGAAAACGAGAATCCCGACATGAACTGGGAGAATCTGATCTAAATTTCAAAGCATAACCTTAATAACATTACATGCACCCACAGAAGACAAACAAGACATTGAAAAAGATATTTTCTACGAAAAATGAATAAAATTATAAGACGAATCTCCCAACTACGATATGAAAATCTTACTAAGAGATTTTGACGCAAAATTAGGTAAGGAAGAATGTATATATACCAAAATTAAATGACAAATACTCGGTTTCATCACAAAAGAAGTCAGTAATATGGTGGTAACCAGACGAAAGCACGGAAAATAAGATAGACCATGTAATAGTGATTGAGATAAGGAATCAAACAAGAAAGAAATTGCTTCGCTGCTACAGGTACGACGAGCGATATCAGCAAATACAAAGATAAAAGGAAAAACAGCTAAAATTTAATGAGAAGGAAGAAAAAACAATTCTTTAAAATCCAACTATGAAGCAAAAAGACGAAAGTTCTATAAGATCGTCAATAATACAAAGAGAGGATTTATATACCTATCAAAATGCACTATGCTGAAGAATAAGGAACACTGATTGAGCTCTTGTATATAGCAGAGAAAAAGTAGTTGAAGAGTGGTCTATTTCGAGAATGTAAGAATGTAACTACCATTGACTTGACAATTAGATTTGAGAAAGCGGAAAATATAAATATTCTTACAAGAAAATGCATCAAATATATAATGTGGCAAGGTGAATGAAATGTAGTGCAGAGTGAGTGATGTTGAGAATTGTACATTTGATAAAGTGAATGATGAATTGAATTGAAGGTAATAAACGGATTGTATTTTATAAGAAAAATAGAAATATATAGTTATATATTGTACAATAAATAAAAATAGATATATGTGTAGTATATAATAAATGTATGAATGTGTTTAAACATGTACATACACATATATAAAAAAATAAAAAAGATTTAAAATTAAAAATTTTATATTACACTTACGTTTGAGTTGATGTACTACTGACGTTCTGTAACATTTTTTTTTAATAATTGGCTTTTTATATAATTTTGTAATATTTTAGCCTCTTCCAAGCCACGAAATTATGTGCTATACGATAGTTGTACCACAGCACCAATATGATAAACTCTAGTTCTAGTTCTAGTAGAAAATATCACCGATGATGAGTGATATTACTGATTATATTTATTATCTATCTATTCAAGTGCAAGTGCAAGTGATAATATATTGAATTGAACCTGTAGCATACCGGTGAAATAAAGGGTAAATTAAATAGTGGATTAAAATATAGAAATATATAATTGTAAAATTCTAATTTTATCTAACCTAACTAAATAATTTATTATATATGTATTGCAAAATAATAAAAATAATATACTTACCACTTTTGTAAAATATAATGTAATTTCACTTTTTCCTCTTTATATTTCACAACTGTCTGTACTGTAAGTAACTGTAAACTGTAATTGTGTTTCGTTTTCGTTTTATAAAACAAATGAAGTTAAAATGTTAAATGAATATGGCTGTGGCTATGCTATGGGTAATATATGATATTACAATATATTACGATTACGAATATGAAGCGCAGCTGGCTTCTGGCTTGCTTGATTAAAATTTTAAAAAATGAAAACTGAAAATGGAAAATTTATTAAATCCAAATATCCAAATGCAATGCAATTTGGTGTGGTGATCAGGGATGCGACGTGTGCTACATTTGTAAGGTTTTTCTTACATTTGAAAACTCAACTTACAAACTTACATTTGGAAAAAAACCTTACATTTTGATAAGCTAACTCTATGATTAACTCTTATTAACTCTATGATATTAATTCAATTAAGGTTAGACTAATTTCAAAAACTTTGTATTGATTTTTCTTTCTCAATACTTTTGATTTAAATGTTATATCAAAATTCATCCATACATATTAATTCTGACATATATATTTGAACAATTATGGTAATGATGATGGTAAGATGTTATTTGAACAAATTTACTTTTAAGATTGGCGGCTTAATGAAATTTAAATTTACTGTACTATAGTGCATTATGTGGTTGTGGTGTTTTGCTTAATAAAAAATTTGTCCAATTATTCAATTAAATTCCAACAAGTTATTATTTTCACTTTAATTGAAACTAAATTAAATTCAAAAATGTATAACTATTTTGGGAGTTTTGGGAAGAAGTCGGAAGGATTAAAAATGAATTAGGTCAATATGTTTTCTCAAATATTTATCGAATAGCAAAAGCCGTTTTGTCTATTACACATTTGTCAGCAATAGTTGAGAAAATCTTTTTGTACCAGCAATTAATTAAAACCAAATGCAGAAACGGTCTTACTGTTGATGCAGTTTCTGCTTTAATAAAGTAAAAGAATTTTTTGATAGCAAAAGCATCATGCTGATACGATTGTCATTTGGAAAAAAGTTTGTTAAATCAAAATGTAAATCTAGAAGAAAAAGAAGACTGTTTGTTGGACTAATTTTTTTTATCTTGAAGTATATTAACTACAAATTTGAAAAAATGTATATACTAATATGCATAATATATACATATATATATATATATATTTTTTGTTATACCCATTTTTTGCATAATGACGTCAGAGCTCGTCACATCCCTGGTGGTGATGGTGATATAAAAAATGGGAAGTTTGTAGTTTGTAACTAATTCGAAACCAATTTCATGACATACTGTTTTTTAGTTTAGTTATCTTTGACATTTGAAGTTGAAATTTTGTTTGTGTTGTCAATTGTATTATTTGCACAGTTGGTGACTAAATTAAGAGGACACGTATAAAAAACAGTTTTTATTAACAAAATTAATTTTTTTTTTAATTTGAATTATGTAAATAAAATTAATTCAACAAAAAGCAAGTAATGTGTGAATAGTAAATAAGAATAAAAAAAATTATTTTCTATTTTATAATAATGTAACATAAATTTTTTCAACAGAAGTTTTTGATATTTCAAACCTTTTAGCTATAGAATGAAAACTTTCACCTATTTTGCGATAATTTACTACTAATTCACGCAATTGTATGCCAATTTCTTTTCTATTCGACATTTTGTTAAAATTAATCTAAGGGGATCTTAATTAATCAATAAGGAGATTCATTTTACGTCGTAAACTTAGTAATCTTCGTAGTTTTTCAGTTTTCGTAGTTCATTCCCATACATTTGTGAACTACGAAAGTTTTGAAAAACTACGAAGGTAAAATGGTTCTCATTTTCTAAATTTTATATTTCGCAGTTAATTAGGCAACAATTTTGACTGGAAAATTCAAAGGTAGAGACGTACTGTTGCCACGTATCCCAATGATCCCGACAGATATTTCATTCAAATTCAAACGTTTGCAGTTCCCGGTGCGACTCGCTTTCGCAATAACTATCCAGTATCCACACAGCACAAGGACAATCGTTGCAAGTGTGTGCATTCCATTTGGAGAATTCATGTTTCTCACATGGGCAGCTCTATGTGGCCTGCTCACGCGTCGCCGCGTCGGAAAACCTGATTTATTCGTCTACGCACCAGATGGAAAAACAAGAAATATTGTTTATCTCACAGCACTTCAATAAATATCGAATTGAAACGAAGCGTTGCAATGACACAATTTTTTCGAAATGAACAAAATCAATAAAATGACTTAAAATGAATTGAATATTTGTATAATGTCTTTCTTTCAAATTTATTTTAGTTGGTAGCGTAGCAACGCGCGCAGGATTCAGCTAGTATTAAAATAAAAATAAATTATAAATAACTACTAAAGTTACTAATATAAATTTTTAATTAAATATAAAATGATTTTAAATCGATATATATATATACGTAATATAAAAAAAAATACATTAAGAAAATATCATATAAAAATATTATTTGTTTTTAAAAGCTAATGCACGTAAAAAAATATAATACCAGACATTTGTTAACTTTTTGTTTTTTGTAAGTTTAAATTCTTATAGAATAAAGTTTTAAGTTTTTACTATTAATAAAAAAATGAATGTGATTGATGATTATGGAATTTCTAAAAATTTACTTATTTTACTTTCAGCATTGATGTTATTTAGTATATTTTTCCTTCTTCTATCAATTCCTTAATTGTTTTATTGTTCAATGTATATGTGGAAGCAGTTTAAAATTTATTAATCGAACGACCAGACAACTTTCTCCAAAATTTATTCAAATTTTTTCCTGCATGCATAGTTCCAGCTATGACATGTGGTTTCATAATCATCATCATCATCTTCATAATCATCGTCATCATTATCACTTGTACCGCTGTCAGTTTCCTCATTAATGGATGTACTTTGCAATTTCTTTACAGTTTCATTCATTTCATCAAATTTTTTGTTTTTAATATCACGATCATTCTTTGAAAAAGATTTAAGCGTTTTAGGTTTTTCTATTGCACTTTCTGACTGTCTAGAACTTTTCAAATATCTATTCGAATTTCTTTCTGCATTACTGTCGACATTTTCATTTGTATTACTTCCATTTTCATTGTTTGAAGACGATGATAGTTTATCTTCTTCGGTTAAATTGAACGATGTCATGGATGTAGATGAAATCGATGTGCTTGATGATGATGATGGAATTTCTAGAAATTTATTAATTTCACTTTCAGTATTGAGGCTCTTTAGTATAATTTTTTTTGCTTCATCCATCATTTCCTCAATTGTTTTCTTGTCGACTACAAATTTACATCCACTTTTAAATTTATCATCAGAACGACCAGTCAATTTTCTCCAATATTCATTTAAATATTTTCCTCTTACGCATGCATATTTCGGCTCTTTCCAACTATCAGAAGTCGTTTCTTCATCCTCATCATCGTCATCATCATCATTATCACTTGTACAGCTGTCAGTTCCCTCATTAATGGATGTACTTTGCAATTTATCAACAGTTTCATTCATTTCATCAAATTTTTTGTTTTTAATATCACGATCATTCTTTGAAAAAGATTTAAGCATTTTAGATTTTTCTACTGCACTTTCTGACTGTCTAGAACTTTTCAAATATCTATTCGAATTTCTTTCTGCATTACTGTCGACATTTTCATTTGTATTACTTCCATTTTCATTGTTTGAAGACGATGATAGTTTATCTTCTTCGGTTAAATTGAACGATGTCATGGATGTAGATGAAATCGATGTGCTTGATGATGATGATGGAATTTCTAAAAATTTATTAATTTCACTTTCAGTATTGAGGCTCTTTAGTATAATATTTTTTGCTTCATCCATCATTTCCTCAATTGTTCTCTTGTCGACTACAAATTTACATCCACTTTTAAATTTATCATCAGAACGACCAGTCAATTTTCTCCAATATTCATTTAAATATTTTCCTCTTAAGCATGCATATTTCGGCTCTTTCCAACTATCAGAAGTCGTTTCTTCATCCTCATCATCGTCATCATCATCATTATCACTTGTACCGCTGTCAGTTCCCTCATTAATGGATGTACTTTGCAATTTATCAACAGTTTCATTCATTTCATCAAATTTTTTGTTTTTAATATCACGATCATTCTTTGAAAAAGATTTAAGCGTTTTAGATTTTTCTACTGCACTTTCTGACTGTCTAGAACTTTTCAAATATCTATTCGAATTTCTTTCTGCATTACTGTCGACATTTTCATTTGTATTACTTCCATTTTCATTGTTTGAAGACGATGATAGTTTATCTTCTTCGGTTAAATTGAACGATGTCATGGATGTAGATGAAATCGATGTGCTTGATGATGATGATGGAATTTCTAAAAATTTATTAATTTCACTTTCAGTATTGAGGCTCTTTAGTATAATATTTTTTGCTTCATCCATCATTTCCTCAATTGTTCTCTTGTCGACTACAAATTTACATCCACTTTTAAATTTATCATCAGAACGACCAGTCAATTTTCTCCAATATTCATTTAAATATTTTCCTCTTACGCATGCATATTTCGGCTCTTTCCAACTATCAGAAGTCGTTTCTTCATCATCCTTATCATCGTCATCATCATCATTATCGTCACCATCATCGTTCTCTTCATCATCATCATCATCACCATCATCATTATCATCATCATTATCGTCACCATCATCGTTCTCTTCATCATCATCATCATCACCATCATCATTATCATCATCATCATCATCATTATCATCATCATCATCATCATTATCATCATCATCATCATCATCATCATCATCATCATCATCATCATCATCATCATCATCATCATCATCATCATCATCATCATCATCATCATCATCATCATCATCATCATCATCATCATCATCATCATCATCATCATCATCATCATCATCTTCATCTTCATCATTATCATCATCATCATTATAGTCATCATGATCATCATCATAATAATCATCAACATGATCTTCAAAAGATTCTTCAATATAAAAATCTTCAACATCATTTAAAGCGTTTTCATTGTCCTCATTAATAGAGATACTTTGCGAAATTTCAAAACATCTATTAATTTCTTCAAGTTTTATCTCATTATCATTTTTGTAAATTATTCTTTTATATTGATCTTCATCATTATTATTAATTTTATTATTATTGTTATGATCGTTATCTTCAAGTTCACGTATTTCTTTTTCTTTTTCATTCATATTTTTTTGCCATTCCAATAATTGTTGACTACGTTCACAGCGTTTTTTCAATTCTTCTTCAAGCTTCTTCAGACCCGTTTCTGTACTACTACTCAAATCTAAATTGTAGCCACCACTACTAGAATTATTGTTATCATGAATGGAAATATTCAATTGATTTCTAGATTTTTCAGAACGATTTAATCTTTCACAAACGGTTTTATCTAGCATTGTAAATTTTTTATTTTGATACTTTGTTAATCTATATAATATACAAAATGAGAAAATGTCAATAAAAAAAAAAAAAAAGAAAACCAAAAACAAATAAATTCGTTAAAATTTTTAATAATATCAATTATATTATGTACTATATAGGAATTCGAAATTAAATTACCTTTCGATATCTGCTGTTTTCTTTTGCTTTTTAACTAATATATCTCTTTGACGTTTTCTGTACATAGACATTTCACTGGTTAGTCCTTTTGTTTTTGATTTTTCTTTTTTATCATCATTACTATTATTATTATCAACTATAGTATTTTGAGAATTTTTCAACGATGTTATTGGTGGTGAAACCTGATTTGATAATCCATAATTATCACATTTATTTGTCTTCATTCCCGATTCAATTGCTATTTTTTGTTCTTGCTGGCGTTGTTTATCGTTATCAACTTCTAAATTATGATCGATTGATTTTTGATTATGCACTGCAATTGAACCGAAATTTAAATTTAACTCCGACAAATTACTCAGATTTTCTTTAGTTGTTGTATTCGAGTTAACACTTTCCAATAATGCTGGTACTAATGCAATTAATTGCAAATTATTTATAGTTTTATTTAAATGAGCAGAATTTATTCCAAGAATTTCCAATTTATCAATTTCTACTGATAAATTTTCCGATAACTTATTCTGATCTTTTAATATTTTCTCTGTTGGCAATTTTGTAGATTGTTTTGAGTCCCGTGCCATCAATTTTTCGATATAACGATCAAATCCTACACATTCTAAAATTAAATCCTGTATATTCCACATTCCGAATGTATCTTCATTCTGTAATTTTGATTCGGAATTAGATGAATGAATTTTTTCAGATGGTTTATATACAGGTTTTTTCTTATTTTTTTGTCTGTTACGTGTATCATATTTCCTTGGTTCTAATTTCCTTTAATTTAAATTTAAAAAAAATTAAAATTTAAAAGCAAGATGTTATAGCAAAAAATAATGGCAAATAATTAATCAACACATTTTTTAACAAAGAAGTGAAAAGTGATATAGATAGCATTATAGATGATAATGGGGAAATATGTAATGACAGTAAACATGTAGCAAACGTATTCAACATATATTTTGTCAACATTGATGAAGAATTAAAGACTAAAATTAAGAATTAAGTGCAACAAAAAACCATATATATTATGGAGCTAACTTAAAAGAAAGAAATGAAAGAAACTATAAGTCTTATTAAGAAATAAACGATACGCCTGGATGGAATTACGAAATAATAATAACCTGCATTATCAGTTCACATTATATCAAAGTGTATAAATAATATAATAAGCAACAACATATATCCTCTTTGTTTAAAAGAGGCTGCAGTTATTTCATTATTCAAAAATGGTGATAGGAAAATTGTGGAGCCGGATCAGATCTTCGACCAAAGGAATAGTGATGTGCAATTTAATGGCTGATATACGGGAGTGATGTCTCGCGCCTCTCTTCATTCCACCTACACGTGGTAGTGCTGTTAACCTTTGGCGGAGATAGGATAACCAACCCTTGTAGAAATCAAAAGAGACAAAAAAGATGTTAAACGATCCTACAGGTTCGGAGTTTTGGACGAATGACCGACTACTTTTTACGAAATTAGGACAATGATTTGAAAACAGCATCGTGGAATGTAAGAAGCTTATACTTCAGAAGTTTCAAGTGTGAGCGCTGAAGTAGTTGATGAATTAAGAAGATATAGAATAGACATATGCGCATTCCGGAAAATCCGATGCTCAGGGAAAAGGACTCTTGAAAAAAACTGTATCATGTTCTACAGCGGAAAACGAGAATCCCGACATGAACTGGGAGAATCTGATCTAAATTTCAAAGCATAACCTTAATAACATTACATGCACCCACAGAAGACAAACAAGACATTGAAAAAGATATTTTCTACGAAAAATGAATAAAATTATAAGACGAATCTCCCAACTACGATATGAAAATCTTACTAAGAGATTTTGACGCAAAATTAGGTAAGGAAGAATGTATATATACCAAAATTAAATGACAAATACTCGGTTTCATCACAAAAGAAGTCAGTAATATGGTGGTAACCAGACGAAAGCACGGAAAATAAGATAGACCATGTAATAGTGATTGAGATAAGGAATCAAACAAGAAAGAAATTGCTTCGCTGCTACAGGTACGACGAGCGATATCAGCAAATACAAAGATAAAAGGAAAAACAGCTAAAATTTAATGAGAAGGAAGAAAAAACAATTCTTTAAAATCCAACTATGAAGCAAAAAGACGAAAGTTCTATAAGATCGTCAATAATACAAAGAGAGGATTTATATACCTATCAAAATGCACTATGCTGAAGAATAAGGAACACTGATTGAGCTCTTGTATATAGCAGAGAAAAAGTAGTTGAAGAGTGGTCTATTTCGAGAATGTAAGAATGTAACTACCATTGACTTGACAATTAGATTTGAGAAAGCGGAAAATATAAATATTCTTACAAGAAAATGCATCAAATATATAATGTGGCAAGGTGAATGAAATGTAGTGCAGAGTGAGTGATGTTGAGAATTGTACATTTGATAAAGTGAATGATGAATTGAATTGAAGGTAATAAACGGATTGTATTTTATAAGAAAAATAGAAATATATAGTTATATATTGTACAATAAATAAAAATAGATATATGTGTAGTATATAATAAATGTATGAATGTGTTTAAACATGTACATACACATATATAAAAAAATAAAAAAGATTTAAAATTAAAAATTTTATATTACACTTACGTTTGAGTTGATGTACTACTGACGTTCTGTAACATTTTTTTTTAATAATTGGCTTTTTATATAATTTTGTAATATTTTAGCCTCTTCCAAGCCACGAAATTATGTGCTATACGATAGTTGTACCACAGCACCAATATGATAAACTCTAGTTCTAGTTCTAGTAGAAAATATCACCGATGATGAGTGATATTACTGATTATATTTATTATCTATCTATTCAAGTGCAAGTGCAAGTGATAATATATTGAATTGAACCTGTAGCATACCGGTGAAATAAAGGGTAAATTAAATAGTGGATTAAAATATAGAAATATATAATTGTAAAATTCTAATTTTATCTAACCTAACTAAATAATTTATTATATATGTATTGCAAAATAATAAAAATAATATACTTACCACTTTTGTTAAATATAATGTAATTTCACTTTTTCCTCTTTATATTTCACAACTGTCTGTACTGTAAGTAACTGTAACTGTAAACTGTAATTGTGTTTCGTTTTCGTTTTATAAAACAAATGAAGTTAAAATGTTAAATGAATATGGCTTGGCTAGTATATGATATTAGTTGCGTTCCTTCTGACCAAGTAAAGTGCTCCCAAGTACTCGGGAGTAGATTGTAAATGGAATGCAATTTTTTTACTTGGAAGTAAAAAGTAACCTCAAATTTCAAAGCATACACATTTCTAAGGCAATGTAAATATAAAAGTGACAGTTGGTCATGTTCAAATTTCAGCTGTCATGTATTTCAAATTTGTTTTTTTGTTGATTTTAGATTCTTCATAATAAAAATATTATAGACATATAGCCCTATTCTGGTATTGTGACTCATCACAAGTCACAACGAAATTGTGATTGCTTTTCTTGTAATTTTGCTCGTGACTAATCAGCTGTCAAAAATCACAAAAATTTCACCTCTTAGTGGTGAATTTGAAACGTCAAATTTTTTCAAGAAAAATGATATATTTTATATTTTTCACATAACCTTAAAATTATTCTTGTGACGACTGAAGTAGCAGATCACAACTTGTGACTCTGGCATGTTGTGACTTTTTACCGCGGAATACAAAAAGTCACAACTTGTGACTTATGTTATAACTTATGACATATGACTAGTCACTGATACTCAACAAAATAGGGCTATTTAACCTATTTCTTTAATCTCTAACGATGAAAACACAAAAACCTCTGACGGCGAATTTTGGCGTAACTAACCATGCAACTGTTAAGTAAATTACTGGAATACAAGAGTTGGTGTAGATGATCACGACTACAAGTTCTTGTGAGTACTATACTTGGTCAAAAGGAACGCTCAACTATTACCATATATTACGATGTTCGTTAAATGCATTAATATGTAGCCCAGCTGTCTTGCTTGATTGAAATTTTAAAAAATGAAAACTGAAAATGGAAAATTTATTAAATTCAAATGTAAAGCAAGTGATGATATATTGAATTGAACCCGTTGCATACCGGTGAAAGAAAAGGTAAATTGAATAGTGGATTAGAATAGGAATACATAATTGTAAAATTCTAATTTTATCTAACCTAATTAAATAATTTAATATATGTATGTATATTGCAAAATAATAAAAATTATGTACTTACCACTGGCATATAAAATACTCTACAGTTTAATCCAATGAATATTATTTATAAATTTAAAGAAAAATTAAAAATTTGAATATTTAAATTTATTATAATCATCTTTATAATTGCACTTAGCACTTCACTTAGCAGTAGTAGTAGTAGCAAAGTATATATATATATACCTAACAAGTGGAATATCTCAATATAAAATATTAGAAAGGTTAGAAAAAATAAAAAATAAATTTATTCAGAATTTTAATAATTTAATTACAGAAAATGATATAGAGTATAAATTATTTCAGTTATTAAAAATGATTTTGATTATGTATGTTGTAAGAAAGGAGAAAAGGATTATTTAATAAGATCGTATATAAGAGTTAGAATATATTTTTTAATCAAAAATTATAATAAAAATATCAAAACTTGTAGTAGAAATAAAATTCTTAGTGTTAAAAGTAGGTTTCGACTTTGAAAAATTTTGAAAACAACAACAACGATTTTGCATACAAAAATTTTAAAAAATGCTTTTGCATACCTTTTAGGTGCTAATAATAATGGATTTTTGAATATTTTGATGAAAAAAAGAACATAATTTTATTTTGGTAATAAAAATGGAAATATAACAAAGATTTTTATACTTTTTTTTGTAAACTATTCAGAAAAGTCCAAATTTTATTTTGATACCAAAATCATATAGAAATATGAAGATTTAATGTATGAAAATGTAAGTCAAAGTTGAATGATTTTTCAAAAAAAAAGCCTCTTCTTTTTTAATAACTATAACTAAATTTCAGGACCTAAAATCAAAAATGTGCTATATTCAAGCACCACAATAACCTTCAAGCTACCTATAATCAAAATTTCAAAGAAATTGGTCAATCAGTGTTTGCTGTATGAGGTGCATTTGGAAGCCGAAAAATCGCAATTTTGACAACTTTGACATCCTGTAAAAAGGAAACAAGGACATTTTTTTATAAAAAAAAATGCTCTATTCAAGCGCTACAATTCCTATCAAAGTATCTATGTTTCAAATTTCATTGAAATCGGTTAAGTAGCTTCGGAGATATGTGGTGGTGCACTAGATAGCAGATATCTCGAATCCTAATCTTAAGCATTTATAACAATTTTATAACGTTTTAAAAAAAAATAATTAAGTAAAAATTGTTTTTTTGTTTTTTATATTACACCCTGTGTTCCTATTTCAAAATTAAATATTGTTCCTTTTTCAAATTTTTCATCTCTTTTTTTCAATGTTATTTTTATTGCTATCGACTTTTAGCAATTTTTATTATTTATTTATTTTTTTTTTTTTTAAAGCTATAACCTAAATAGACATGACGAAACGAAACGATACATACGATAGTACTGTGGTACGTAGATCTAGCCTAAATAAACGTATTCTTACATTCGTTCAATTTCGATAAGTTTAAATGTCAAATAGACGAAACGAAACGAGACGATACGGATAGTGCCGTAGCGGTCGTACATTTTATCGTTTCTACTCGTTACATACACATTTCTATTCGTTTCTACTCAATACTCATTACTCATACACAATTTTACTCGTTTCGAATCGTTTCTATTTAGGACAAATTGTCAAACTGACGAAACGAGTATTTACGTTCGTTTAATGTCTTTCGTCCCGTCACGTATATTTAGACAGAGTCTTGCTTAAGCTTTTTTTCAAAGCACATGGCCAGTGTCTTTACTTGTTACGAAGTATATATATATTATACTATACTGTAACCAGAGTACCAGAGTATCAGAGGAAAAAGTAAACAAAATTTTGAAAAATCGCACACAGCCTACATATGACATGAAATTAATTTTCGGCTTTTGATAACTGTGCATCTTTTTGTCTTTTTATATAAAAAACAGCTGGTTGATTTGATTAAGTAAAAAATGCATTTTTTATTTAATTTTTTATAATTTTTTTTTAAGTATTCTTTTCGTATGGCTGCTCATGAATCATGTTCATGATGTCTGCTGTGAGTGAGCTGTCAGCTGTCATGTCATCTGTGAATGAAACAAACAGAATTTGCGATAGTGAAGTGATAAGTGAAGGCTAAATTAAATGCTAAAGATTAAAGGACTATAACTATAACTATAACTATAAACTACCCAGCTGACCATTCAGTGAACTAGGTTCACAGTGAATTCATAGTGAATGCCAAAAATCTTCACGAAATGAATAATTTTTCTCTTATTCATTTTGAAAACACGAAATGAAAAATAAGTGAATTATTCAAAAATATGGGTACATTATGAATACACCAAGTGATTGAAATATGAATTATATTCATATAAAATTCATTTGATGAATGACAATTTATGTAAACTTATTTTAATTTTATGATTAGGCGAATTCATTCGTTTTATCTTTGTAAAATGGTTGCTATTCACAAAGGCTAACACTATGGAATCACTTAGTGAACGTATAGTGAAATTTTATATCCCCTTTTCATGTACTAATTTGTAAACTGAAGCGATATAAAATGTAGTTATTTGAGTCTAAGAATAAGGAATAAGCAAGTGTTTTAAATTCTGTGTAATATTAGTTTATTAAAAATAGAAAGTAAAATAAATATAAAATTAGGAAGTGATTAATTATTAAGTGATTAAAGAGTTTTTATTTAAATCATTCAGAAAAATCAAAACGAAAAGTAGGAATATAATAATTAGAGCCAGGATTCATTGATTACTCACATTGTGAATGATATTTTACCCTCACAAAGTGCATTCAATATGAATTCATTTCGTGTTTTCATTAAACATTCAGTAAGTGATTTCAAAATGAATTCATTAAGTGAATTCACTGTGACCAGCCATAGCGTAAAAATTTTTGAAATAAAATATCTTCACTGTGAATTCACTGTGAACGTTCACGTGAAGAATCACTTGGTTGAAATGAATTCAGAATGAATTCACTATGAGTTCACTTGGTCAGCTGGGTAACTATATATGTAGTAAGAATGTGTGTTTGCGTATCGTCGTATTGTGTCGTAGTTTAATAATTTGAATTTGATATTGATACCCAATATACCATTTATTAGTGCATTAGTGGTGATTATTTTTAAAGTGATACAAATTATATTTGAAAATTGAACAAAAAATTCAATTATTTTTTTATTATCAAGTTTAATTATTGAGAAAAAAAAAAAGAAGGAAATAAAAAATAAACCGAATACCTGATATAAAATCTAATAAAAATATTTTATATATTAAAATTAAATTGTAATATTATTATATATGTTTGATTATTTTATAATAAACGAATCAATGATATAATATGTTTAATTATATTATATATGTTTGATTACGAATTTTACGTTAATCATCATTATTAATATTATTTATATTTACTGTATTTAAATAAAATCGTTCAAAATGGTATGTAATACAATAATATTTAATATACAATAATAATTGATGTATAGTGTAGATATGAGGTAGATATGTATATGTATAAATGTATCGTTTTACATATTATATTATATACTGATTGCTCTTGCTCATAATATATGTGTATTAATATTATGTATAAATATCAATTAAAAATATTATTCATATCACATTTACATTTCTATCATTATTTGCATATTGCAATTCAATTATTATTGATAAATAATGTAACTGTTGTATGCAATTATCACAATTATATTTAAAAAAAAATATAATATATTGTATTATTTAAAAAAAAAAAAAAAACAAAAAAATTTCATTTTTTTAGAGTTATCAAGACGAAGAAGAACAAATAGGTTATCATGTTGATTCATTCCCCAAAGATTTTGGTTATGGATCATTCGATCATGAAACTGATAGTCAAAGTGGTAATGAAACAAAACCACGTATATTATTAATGGGACTGAGACGTTCTGGTAAAAGTTCAATACAAAAAGTTGTATTTCATAAAATGTCACCAAATGAAACATTATTTTTGGAATCAACAAGTAAAATTGTTAAAGATGATATAAATAATAGTAGTTTTGTACAATTTCAAATATGGGATTTTCCTGGACAAATTGATTTTATTGATCCAACATTTGATTCTGATATGATATTCGGTGGTTGTGGAGCATTAGTATTTGTTATTGATGCAAAAGATGATTATAATGAAGCATTAACAAAATTTAAAAATACTGTGATTAAGGCATACAAAATAAATCCAAGAATTAAATTCGAAGTTTTTATTCATAAAGTACCTAAATAATATAAAATGAATTTTATTATAAAAATTTTATTTTATTTTTTTTTATAAATTTTAAAATTAATTAATTAATACATTAATATTTTCATTTGTATTTATGTATTTAGGTCGATGGGATCAGTGATGATTCAAAAATGGAAGCACAGCGTGATATACATCAGAGAGCGACAGACGATTTAGCTGATGCTGGATTAAATCAAATTCATTTGAGTTTTCATTTAACATCAATTTATGATCATTCAATATTTGAAGCATTTTCAAAAGTTGTTCAAAAATTAATACCACAATTACCGACTTTAGAAAATTTATTAAATATCTTAATATCGGTATGCAAGAAATTTAAATTTATTAATTTAAAAAATTTTTTATAAATTTTTATTTTCATTATAAAAATAGTAATTTACATATTATAATTTTTACTCTGATTTTTAGAATTCAGGCATTGAAAAGGCATTTTTGTTTGATGTCGTTTCCAAAATTTATATAGCAACAGATTGTTCACCTGTCGATATGCAAAGTTATGAATTATGTTGCGACATGATTGATGTTGTAATTGATTTATCGAGTATTTACAGGTACAGAATTTATTCAATTTTCATCCAAATATTTAAAATTTGTCTCTACATAATTAAAAGTTTTTTAAAAACAACTTTTTTTGTTTTTTTTTTTTTTTTTCACAGTTCTGAAGAAACTGCATTTGATAGTCAAAGTTCTAGTTTGATTAAATTAAATAATAGTACTATATTATATTTACGTGAAGTTAATAAATTTTTGGCGCTTGTCTGTATATTGCGTGAGGATAATTTTAGTAGACAAGGTGTTATTGATTACAATTTTTTATGCTTTCGGCAAGCAATTGCTGAAGTATTTGAATTACGATTAAAATCACAAAAATTAGAAACATTAGATGAACAAGATGAAGATGATGATTATAAAAGTGCTGCAATGACAAATGGTGGAAATTCTGTTGCATCTGCTAATAATTCGATAACGACTTAAATGTTCAGATATAAAACATAGAAAATCATATGAGTGCGAATGAATAAGAGTTGTTGGATAGTTTTTTTGTTTTTATTTTTATTTTTAATATGTATATTTTTTCAAGCAAGAATCTTACTTCCATTAAAATTTTGATTAAAATCATAATTATGAAATTTATAAATATATTTCTCATCCATGTATGATGTAAAACCATTAAAAAAAAAAAAAAAGAAATAATTTTTTCTAATTTGTTTAAATAATTTCTTTTATTATATATATTTAATTTTATTATAATTTTAATTATATTATAACATTGTAATTTTACAGAAAATCAGGAAATTTTTCATTTTAAAGTTTCAGCGAAATATTCTTAATTTTTAAACGGATATAGTGCTTAAGGCTCCATCTATTCGTCAATTTAGTATAAAAATATTCAATACACATTGATTTCAGAATAAAATATAAAACATAAACCACTTCTAAACTTCTACATAAACCATTACTGTCATAGTTTTTTTTTTTTCTGTAAATAAAAACGATTTTTAATTTACAGCTGTGCAGCTGTCATTTATTCAATAAATTTTGATATCTGCTGATTGTGAATTGTATTGTGTTGTGTGGTGTGTGATAAATGAATGAATTTTGTACAGTGAGTGAGTGAGTGACATGAATGAAAATGTCAATGTAATTTTAAATTCAGTTAATCAATTCAGCAGACAGTGAAAAAAAAAATTTCAACTTTGTATTAACTTTTAATAAATGATTTTAATTGTTTTTGTGAAAATTATTTAAATGATCGAATAAACAGAAGGGTATGTAAATTTAATAAAAATTTCAAAGAATAATTTTATTAGAAAAAAAAAAACATGGGAAAAATTTTGATGGTCCCATAGTTTGTCATAAATTTTTATTTTAATCATATATAAATAATATAATATTTATTTACGTATATACATAGAGAATATTTTTAAATGTTTCTCTGCACATATTGCTTGCAAGATTGTATCATTATAACATATGTATAGATAGATAGACAGTGAATATGAAAAAAAAAAAATAATAAATAAATATAATACAAAATACATCATAGAGTAACAGTATACATAAATATACATTGATTTATGTATATACAAAAAAAAAAAAAAAATTAATAATATGCATTAGCTAGCATTACCTATAGAAATTTTTCTATGCTAGTTTTGCTTAGTTACCTCTTGCTTTTTTTGTATTATTGTATTTTATATTTTGTAATTTGTATGTAATAAGCTGCTAAAGCTCTTAGCTCAGCAGTATATATTATTTTATATATAAATATATATACATATATATATATAGACAAAATCGATAAAGTTCAATTCGGACTATATAAATGATTGTATGTATATTGTATCGTTATTAATTTTGTATTTTGTGTTTCTACCTATGATAAAAGAATAATAATTCTTTGTTCTTAAGTTTAATATCAATTTCATTAAAATATTTCAATTAATAATAATAGTAAATTGAAAAAAAAAAAAGTTTCTAAAAAAATATATAGGTACATTAGTGATATAATAAAAAAATAAAAATAAATAAATAAATAAATTCAGGTACATAATTTATCTTAAAATATTAAAAATTAATTCTCGAATCTAAATTGAATGATATTTTAATTATTTGAATGAACATTAATTTTAATACATATCTATAAATAATATATAACAACTACATATTTATATATGTATATGTATATTGTAATATGGTTTTTTACAACCTTTATATATTTAGAGGGTAGTATTTTTTTAGAGTATATAATACATATTAAATAAAGCCGGTTTAATTATAAGACAAATCGATTTAAATATACATATCTACATAGTACCTATATAATGCAGTTTCTCTTTCAATTTTTAATAACAATATTTCAACAAAGGAAAAAAAAAATCAAGGATATCTTTTTTAAATACATTTCTACATATAAAATGAATCTGCTTATCTTAGTTTAAAATTTCAATTTAAATAATTATTTTTATAAAATTGATTAATTATGAAGCGAACTTACATATATTGATTTTTTTCTTTTATTACATTACCTATATTATAAATATTGATATACAAAAATATACATATGTATATAATTTTATTCCACTATCTATACTACTCGTATAATAATTAATAGTGCTTGCTCTCTAATATTAATCATAATTATGTATTGTATAAATTAATATTTATGCTTTATTTAAAATGATTCAAAAATTTATCACTTGGATTATTATCATCATAATTTTCATAAATTGTAACAAAAAAAAAAAACGAAAATTAATTGCATGATTAAATAATTTTTTATATTAATTATACATACATATACGATAGATATACATATTCTATACAATAATTAATAATAATTATAGGTACATACCTATATAGGTTTCTGTTTTCTTTTTTAGAAATATGTATACTCTCATAGTATCATTGTCTACTACTACTACTAGGTACTACATTATATTAATTTTTATCATGACTAAATTATATTTTATTATTATGTATTTCAAATCTTACAAATTTCGAAAAAAAAAAAACAAAGAAAAAACAAATAAAAACAGTATAGAATAAAATTAAAAAAAAAAAAAATGCAATATGTAGGTAGGTACTATATATATAATCAATGACGCATGTAAGTACATACATATTATAACAAAATATTGATCCCTTATTCTGAGCTGAGGTACCTATATAATTTTATTTTATAAGTTTTGTTTTTTAAATAGAATTATATATGTACATTTATTTTTTTTTTATATTTATTATAATACACAATATATACTAATAACGTATTTATTATAAATTGAAAAATTCATTAAAAAATTCAGTAGGTAATACCTATTTTTCAAAAGTGGTATGAACTTCTATAATCTATAAGTATGTATGTAGTACGTCAGACATTATTATTGTCAATTTTTTTCAATTTATTTTTTTTTTTTTTTTAATATTTTTTAAGCTTCCAATTCAATTTAATAAAATAAAATTTGTTATAAAATTATTGATTGTATACATACATACTATGATAGGTATACAGAAATGAAAATATGTAAGGTAATATAAAAAGTAAAAACATAGAGTGGGTTCAAAAATTCAACACTGCGTTAGTGTTGCAAAAGAAGCTTTCGTCAACAGTTCATCATCAGTAATCACGACTATAATCATGTGTTCATTTTTGCATTTTATTCGCAACACTGACTTATCACAAAGTCAACATTTGCATCATGATTTTTGATGTTGCAATGAATAATAAATAACCTCAAATTCGTGACGTTTAGTTGATTTTAAATTATTATCAATACAATCATGGATCAAGAAAACAATGAACAATGAATTAAATTTCAATATTTTGAATTTGGTTTATTTATTTAATTTAATTTTTGATTTTTGTGAATTTTTACCGATTTGTAAAATTTTAAAACACAACAAAACTTCAAAATTGTCGTAAAATTAATCAGCAACATTAAAGCATCGCAACATAAATAATCAGTGTTGCGCTAACATTGCGGCAACACTTCTGCAACACTGCAAAATCATGATTAATTTTTGAACTCAGCCATAATTTATTCAACCAACATAATAATCCATGTAGATAGATATATATTTAAAATTTTTAATCATATTATTATCTTATTAAAATGTCTTCCGTTATTTTTATATAATTTATATTTCTTTGTTTTTATGTAGAAATTTTCATTTTCATATTATAGGTACATATAGTATTAGGTATTTATAATGTATAATATGAAATCTATCTATCTCTCAGGTGATAATCTCGAACGATATGTTGGTTGGCCTAGAAAATTTTTGTCGAATCAGTAAATCGTTCGATACCCCCCACAAGTCACACAACACACATCACCTTCTTATATCCATTATCATTTTATTCATTTTATTTTTATTTTATTTTTTTATTTATTAAAAAATGTTTAAAAAACAAAACCAAACAAGCAAGCAAGCAAGTAAACTTGTATTTATATATGAGCTGAGCCGACAATAATGTACATACCAGAAATATATATACATATATTATATATATACATTTATGTAAAAAATGTTCATGAGGTTCTTCAAATAATAGTATTTTTCAAGTTCAAATTACAGACGTTTTTAAAAGATGTTTTTTTTTTTTTTTTTTTTTTTTTGATTTTACTTATATGCAAATGCAATAATACACATATTAACATACACATGTGTAGATATATGTACATATGAATATTATTTTTATTATAAATACATCCTATCATATCATATATATGTACGTATACCTATACCTATATACCTAATTCCAATTTTGACAAAAACTTAAATTTATGATAAAAAGATAAATTTTAAATTTCTATTAAATTGTTATGCTATCTTTTTATTTTTTTTTTTTTAATTTTAGTTTTTGTTTTTTTTTTTTTTTTTTTTGTTTTGTTTATTTAAAAATAATAATAATAATAATATGCATGTGTAAATGTATAAATAACTAAAATAATTTATAATTTCAAAGAATTATAAGCAGCAAAAGTATAGGTATGTAGATATTGGGCCCTATTATGAGTGTCGATAATATCGTCTCGTCATCGACTATCGCCTCGACTCGACAAATTTTGTATTATGAGTGTCGATTTGAGGCGAGAATATCGACATTTTGAGTCGATCAGCTAAAACTAATCGACAGGCATATAGTAGTCTATGGTGATTTGACATTTCATGTATGCTTTGTATATAATAATATAATATAAGGTGTATTTAATTATTCTGCTCAATTTATTTAAGTTTACGGTGCGATTCTGCATAAGAGATCTCTTATTCCTCTTATTTCTCTAAAGTTTTGGTGAAATATATTTTTTAAGAGGAATCGGTATTCTGGATAAGAGATTCACCTCATAAAATGACATAAGATTCACCATAGGTTTTAAACCCACCTTATTCAATTTACTACTTGTCATATACAATGATAATGTAGTATAATGTATTATCATCTTTGTTATTAGTACATATGGTACATATTTATTACAATTTTTATTAGTAATTATTAAAATTTTTATTATTATTTTATTATTATTATTATTATTATTTATAATTATAATAATTATTATTATTAATACAATTCTATTATTATTGTTATCAAATTACTTACAATATGCACGACACGAATACAATATTTGAATATCAACAATATAATTAAAATAAATAAGAGATATAAGAGGTCCTCATCGATGACCTCTAAAGTTTAGAGATTTTTGCCCCATTAAAACAGAATTTTTCGGTTATAAACGTTCAAAAGTAGAATGTCAAAATTCATTAAAAAATTCACCACTGAAGTTAAGAGATCAGCTGATCACATCTCTTATCTAATTTAATTTAACTCCTAAAAGTATGTATTTGTAATGTAATTTGCACTAAAAATGATAAGAGGAATAAGAGAAATAAGAGATCTCTTATGCAGAATCGCACCGTTAATTTAATTAATTAAAGAAAAATTACCAAAAATGTTGTTTGAGCTGTTTGAAAAAAAAAACATGAACGCATCTCTTAATGCTCTTCTTCTATGCAAAAAAATCATTATTAAATTAATATGTTTTATATTTTTTCACTTAGCTATAAATTATTTAAATTAATCAAATATTTATTAAAAATTACAAAAATTAATTAAATATTTATTTAAAACTGAAAAAAAAAATGAATTATAAATTTTTATATCGAAATATTTGACAACTTTTATAGAAATTTACATGGTAAAACTGAATGAAAATAAAATTCGATATGGCAATATCTTACTGTCGAGGCGATCGATTTAACATAGTACAAAATTTACATCGTCTCGTATCGTCTTAATTTTGTCGATAGTCGATACTATCGACACTCATAATAGGGCCCATTATATATTATTGTACATATATGTTCATATAGAGAACATAAATTTTATATGTACATTCGTAATATGTAATATATGCATACGCTGAATTTTTTATTTTTGATTTGTTTTTTTTTTCTTTTTTAATTTAATTGATTTTTGTTTGTGCGCGCGCTGTTTATTTATTTCGAATTTCTATTTACTATAATGAAATGATGTGACTTTATTTCCGTAAACATGATTGGTCAAATAAGTGGGCTTGTCGTCTCTATAAATCTTTATATACATATGTATGTATGTATATATGTACATTTACATATGTATAGTATGCATGTATATCATATGTTATAAACATATGTATGTATGCAATATGTATAATATACATATGTAAATTATTATATAAAATATATAAATTAATATCAATGATTATATTGTTTATCTAGATACATGCATAAATATCAATTAAACGCATATGTACATATATTACATATATGTACGAGTATATTATAAAGTACTTAACGTATATATATATATAGGATATAATATCGAATGATATCAAACTGCTTTCGATTTAGCAATTTTAAGTAATTTTGAGTACAAAAATGTGTCCAGGCCAAGCAAGATAAATAATTGTTATTATATTATCGAACGACACAAAAATTATTCGTAACTATACTTGCATTGCATCTTGCATCTACTTGAAAAAATTTTCATTAGTAGCTGCGAGTCAATGGTTTAGCACAAACATTTACCTTATCTAGACGAAAATACATACTTCAAATTGTTAAATAGAAAACAGCTATAATTAAAATTAAAATAATACTAATGTACTATTTACTATTTATGTCATATACATATGTATGTATATTAACTAAGAACATAAAAAATATGAATAATTTATTTATACCTCATTTATACATATATGACAGCTTAAATGCGCACTGAAACATAATTCGTATTGACTCAGTACGCTCTCCTATAAACATTTGTTTTTTTCAATTTCAAATTAAAATTTCAATATACAATAGTTTCGTTCAGTTCAGGTTCAGTTCAGTTCCAGGTTTCAGTTAATTATTGAAGTGAAACTTTTCAGTAAACACTGTCAAAACTCATATAAACAATTTAGATGCGAATTTAAAATTAATTCTTTAGTCAAATTAACTGTATTATGATTTTTCATAGCTGAACGGAAACGAAACTACAACTACATATATCATAATTTCAGTGCACACTGAATTCAATATGAATCGATGCTGTATGTGTATATGTATTCTTTTTTTTCATTTCGATTCTCAATTCGTATCACTTATGTTGAATGCAAATTCAAAATGAACCATGCACTAAAAGTATTATATGTACTCGTATATGTAATGTATGTTATTTACACTTACCATAAAATTTATGACGTATTAGCACATTACATATGTATGTATATGTAGCTACAATGTACATATAGATATTTTTGTTTTGTTCTTAAAATGATTACGTTTTCAAATTATTAAATCGTTACTGCATACATTCATGTACATTTAAGTACATTTAAATGTAAAATTGAAAATATGTAGGTACTTAGAAAACAGAAAACAAAAAAATTAACCACATCTATAATACGTATAATAAGTAAATATGTTTTATAAAAAAAACATTTTTAATTTATTATTATTATTATTATTATTATTATTATTGTTATTCGTTTTAATCTATATAAAATATATGCGTACTAAAATTAAATTTTTAAGCAAAACAAGTGAATATAATATATAATAATATACATATGTGTATAGTATATAGATGCATACATACATACTGGTATAATGTATGTATTATAATGTTTGTTAGAAATTTTATTTATCCTTGAAAATATGTAGCTACTACTACATTTTATATAATGTTATATATGTACATATTTGTATTACAAATACCTATGTATATGTACGTAAAAATAAAAATAAAAAAATAAAATATTTTTAATGAATAAATTAAAAAAATATAGGTACATATATATACATATACATACATACGTATACATATGTACAGTTAATGCTATGTGTAACAATATAAACAAATGTGTATAAATAAAAATTATATATTCATTATATACCCATATACTTATCTACGTATATATGTATATAATGTAATTGAAAAAGCGCATTTTCTTGCATTTCAATTTTTTATTTTAATTTTATTTTATTATTGTTATTATTATTTTTTTTTTTTGATTCGGTTTATTGTTTATTTTGAAATTATCACGTGTATAGTCGTATACATACATACATAGTCTATAATGTATTTTTGCCGTTTCATTATTATTGTTATTCTTAGTTATATATTAAATATTATTATTATTATTATTATTATTATTATTATTATTATTATTATTATTATCATATAGTATATACAGGGTGTCCGGTTTCGGGTGGTAATCCGGCACACAGTAGACAGGTCTCGCCGAGACAAACAAAAAATCGTTCTAGAGGGAGGGGGGTAATCTCAACCGTTTAGCCGCTAGAGGGCGATGAAGATTTTTCGCACTCAATCTACGAAACACCCTTTAATAACTACGGTGTACTAGCTAGAAGAATTTGGTCTGAGAAAAATCTGAAGGAAACTCCCCCCTCTCTTCAATGATACCTTATATGCTTCTCTACGTTCTTTGTTTCAAGAGTTATTGTGTTTCAAATACAGAATTTAGTGATTTTTTGCCATTTTTTTCAGAGATAATACAGGCTATGGAAGTAAAGCGCCCTCTATGTATATTCCCTCAGGACACCCTGTATGTATATTTTTTTATTTATTTATTTTCTTAATACATACATATGTATGTACATACATATATACATACATATATGTACAAACATTCTGATAATGAAAATTTGTATAAATAAAAGTTCAGATACATACACATTTTCAAATCAATTCTGATTGCTTTAATAGGTGTTTTCGATTTGGCAATTTCAAATACTTGCTGGTACTAAAAAATGTGTTTAGGATAAATTATGTTAAAACGAACATACTTGCATCTAATAGCAGCTACTTGAAAAATTTTCCATGAGTAGCTGCGAGTATAGATGATTTAGCACAGACATTTACCTTTTCTAATCGCAAGTATGTATGTACTTTGAATTGCAAAATCGAAAGCACCTAATATTGTCGAGTAATTTACTAATTCGAAAAAATTCTGTATAATTTCAGACAATCATCTATGTGTACATATTTATTGAATCATTTTCAAAATTCAATGTTTTCATCATTTTACTGAATTTTTGTGCTGACAAATTAAAATATAGGTGACCAGACGTCTCACATTACGCGGGACAGTCCTTCATTTTTTAGGTTCGTCCCGCATTGAAAAACGTCCAGCAAAATGTCATGCTTTTGCTTTATTTGTCCTGCATTTCAAAAAATTTATGATACAAAAATTCTGATAATATTAGTTATTTTTAACTATAGAAAAATTATAGCTACTCCCAATGAATTTGAAGAAATGCCACAAAAATCGTTTTTATTACATACAAGAAATTTCTTCACCCAGTTTGAAATTATGGAGCACTTTGAATGGATAACAATGAAGAAGAATCTTGTTTGGGCGGATGTACAAAACAGTATATTGCAGTCTCCTATGAAATATTTACGAATATTGATGAAAGTGATCTTTTTGATGAAGTATTTCTCCCTGTCTCCAGTCAGTGGCTTTTTAACTGAAGTAATAGAGAAATGGTATCATCAAGAAAATCCTAAGGTAGACTTGAAATGGGTTGAAGTATTTTCACCACTTTGAAGCCAATCATATTTCTTTAAAAAATACTACAGAAATAGTTGAATATTGTTTTTGTTTGTCTGAAACAAATGCTTCAACTGAGTGTATATTTTCTTTAGTAAACAAATTTTGGACATCTGAAAAAAAAATTCAATGAAAAGTTGAAACAGTCAAATCAATTTTATGTACAAAGTTCAATTCGGAACTTTCTTGAGAACAGTTTAAAGAAAGTATAGAGACAAATGAGGCTTTATTGAAAAAGATACATTTGTCGGAAAAGTACAAATGAGCATTGTTATCATTGGAATATTTCTGTTTTTTTGTTTTTTTTTTTTTTGTATTTTAATGTTAAGTTTGTTGATTTTATTAGAGAATTATTTGTTGATTACTTTTATTTTGTCTAAATTATTCATTTTTAATGATATATTTTTTAATTCAAATTTATAATGTTATTTTTTTTTTTTCATCATTATCATCATAAAATTATTTGTCTAAACTAAATACTAGAGCCATTTTTTTTTTTTCATTTTTATTTTTAATTTGATTAAAATTACATATCTAATGATAAAAATTGAAATTAAAAATAAAATTAAAAATTAAAATCAAAATTTTATTTTATTTTGTACAAAAAAAAATTTTTTTTTAAAAAAAAAAAATAATGTTCTATATCTCTTTTATCTCTGTGTACGTAAAATAATATGTAATAATATAATTAATGTATGCATATTATTTAAGCAAAATTAACTGTACATACATATGTATACTGTCTGAGAATGCATAATATTTTATAATGTACCTATACCTACATATATAAATACGATAATACACTTAATAATGATGACAAATACATTATTTTATGGTTATGTAAAATAAAAGTAGTCATTTTTGTTTTCATTTTCATTTTTGTTATTTTTTTAAAAAAAAAAAAAATATTAATTATAAAATTGAAAAATATTGATTTATTACATGTAATAATAAAATGTACATATATAGATATACACCCGGCGACAATGAAATGTCCGAGCTCTTAAAACTAGAAATTTTTGGGAAATTCCTTATTGCTATATGGTTTAACAGTTTATTGGATGCAATAAAATTTTAAATAAATGTTGTACCTGAATATCTTTAATGTTCTGTTCATGTTTTCTAAGCATCATTTGTGTTTAATGTGTTTGGAAGTGAAGTTTAAGAAAAATAGTTAAAATTTTTTGAAATAGTTTTAGAAGAAGTTTCAATATTATGGCTCGGGTTAAAAAATTAAATAGTGAAGAAAAAGTGAAAATAATTACATTACATAATGAAAATTATAATAACTGTGAAATAGCTCGTCGTATTAAGTGTAGTGAAAAAACTGTGAGAAATTTGATTAAAAAACTTAGAGCTACAGGCAGTGTAGAAAGAAAAAAAGGTTCTGGGAAAAATAAAAAAACTAGTGAAAGAGATGATAGACTTTTAAAACGTTTGTGTTTGAAAAATCGCTTTGCTTCGGCTGTTGAATTGAAAAGACAATTTGAAAATATGAGTTCAGCCAGAATATCAGTTCGAACAATTCAACGGAGGCTTAATGAAATGGGTTTGTTCTCTAAAAAACCCGCAAAAAAGCCTCTACTTTCTAAAAATATGAGGAAAAAAAGGCTAGAATGGGCCAAAATTCATGCCGATTGGACAGTAGAAGATTGGAAACGAGTCATATTTTCAGATGAATCGAAATTCAATCTTCTTGGACCTGATGGCGTGCAGAGAGTAAGAAGGAAAAGAGGTGAAAGATTAAATGATGATTGTATTGCAGCCACAACCAAACACTCTCCATATGTCATGGTGTGGGGAGCAATAACATCTGCTGGAGTAGGCCAAATAATCATGTTGGAAGGCATGGTTAATGCAAAAAAATATATTGAAATAATTGACGAAGGTGTTATTCCAACATATTACGAATTATCTGCAAAAATATCGGATCCAGTATTTCAAGATGATTCGGCCCCATGCCACAGAGCGAAATGTGTAATGATTAAACATTTATAATTTGGATTTAGAAAGTTTTTTTTAAATTTCTAGTCTTTTTTTATTTCTCCTTTTTTTGATAGGTCAACAGCTATAAAGAGAAACTAGGCTTGTGTTCGCTAGATTGGCCAGGAAACTCTCCGGACCTGAACCCGATTGAAAACGTATGGAGCATCATGAGTAGAAGATTGAAAAATTCCAAACCAGGAAACACAGAAGAACTAAAAAATTTTATCGAGAAAATTTGGTTCGATGAAATCAGTGAAAACATATTGGAAAACCTATATAAATCTATGCCCGACAGATTAAGAAAGGTAATCCGTGCCAAGGGAGGTCATATTCATTATTAAAAAAATAAAACATTTATAAATTCTAAATACCATGTAAATATGTAATCAATTAAATATAGTTTTAAAAAAATATTTTATACCTGTGTAATATTAAAAAAAAAACAATAAAAACTTTTAAATTACTAGTTTTTTTTTACCTGTATTTTCTCATACATAAAAATTGAAATTTCACATTTTATGCGGTACAACCTACAATGAGTTTATAATTTTATTCTATGTTAATAAAAATGGTTTGAAATTTACACTTTCTGTCTAAAAATTTTGAAAATAGATGAAAAAAAGTAAATCTACATATTCAAGGTATATTTTGTAAAAAAAAATAGCACTTGTGGTATTCTTTTCTCAAAATTTCATAAAATAGAGCAAGTCGGACATTTCATTGTCGCCGGGTGTATGTACATATATTATAATGAATGTATAAGTATAATATTATTTATATATTGCACAATATACAATACATTATATATGTTAATATGTACCTATATATGCACTTATTATATACATACATATAATATGTTGTGCAAAAAATTAATATATGTAGTACTATACAATAATAAAAAAATAAAAATATATAATGTATATGTATGTATATGAATGTATACACATATGTAGGTAATTTTTTAATTTTTATATAATAAATACAATGTAAACTGTTTTATTTTAAGCAGATAATAATAATACAAATACGAGTACATAATAATAATAGTCTGCGCTCTGCGATTAACACTGACTGATATGATATCACTTATCATCATCATATAAATTTTGTTGAACGTTACTAAATATCAGCCAGCATCAGTACGAGTACAGTACCAAATATATATTCATTTACATATACATATATACTAGTATTATACATACATACATGCATACATATTTACTAATATATTATTTACCCAGCTGACCAAATGAACTCATAGGGAATTCGTTCTGAATTCATTTCACCTAAGTGATTCTTCATGTGAACGTTCACAGTGAATCATTTGTGAAGATATTTTATTTCAAAAATTTTTACGCTATAGCTGGCCATAGTGAACTCACTTATTGAACCCATTTTGAAATCACTTACTGAACATTTAATGAAAACACGAAATTAATTCATATTGAATGCACTTTGTGAGGGTAAAATACCATCCTGGCTCTTATTATTAGATATATTCCTACTTTTCGTTTTATTTTTTCTGAATGATTTAAATAAAAACTCTTTAATCACTTAATAATTAATCACTTCGTTATTTTTTATTATTTTACTTTTTATTTTTAATAAACTAATAGTACACAGAATTTCAAACACTTTTGATTATTCTTAGACTCAAATCATAAAATCACTTATTACGTTAAGATTATTAGAAACAACTAAATTGTTTATCATTAAATACCTGCATTTTAATATCGCTTCATTTTACAATTAGTACATTGAAAAAGGGATACAAAATTTCACTATACGTTCACTAAGTGATTCCATAGTGTTAGGTTTTGTGAATCGCAACCATTTTACAAAGATGAAACGAATGAATTCGCCTAATCATAAAATTAAAATAACGGTGCGATTCTGCATAAGAGATCTCTTATTCCTCTTATTTCTCTAAAGTTTTGGTGAAATATATTTTTTAAGAGGAATCGGTATTCTGAATAAGAGATTCACCTCATAAAATGACATAAGATTCACCATAGGTTTTAAACCCACCTTATTCAATTTACTACTTGTCATATACAATGATAATGTAGTATTCTGTATTATCATCTTTGTTATTATACTATTTTCAGAAATCGAAGTCAGTATTGTGCTTATGGAAATAGTTACCCGATGAGGTTCTGATAACTTCACATATAATATTTTGTATGAAATTCTGATAATATATCTCTGTCAACCCTGAAGAAGGTACTTTTTAAAATATGTTAACAGGATATTCCAAATTGTGCATAAATAAATTTATAATTTTGTTCACAAATAATTTTTAAAAGGGAGATTGTGTACAAATTTCACATCCCTGTAAATTTATATTTGATAAAAAAGTAGCATTATTTGAAAATATCATAAAAATGTTCGGTTTTTAAGACAAATTTTAATTTTTGTTTGCTGATTTTTTCATTTCTAATAATGAATCGCCCTGTTTTTTTTTGGGAAAAAGAAATACACCCTTCCGCTTGATGTTGCCTATCACACAGCGTGATTTAATCAGTTAACACCATTTTGGTTATATGAAAAATAAAAAACCGAACTATAAAATATGAAGTCGTTGCGCAGCCGATGTCCACTCAAAGTATAAAATGTTGATTGATTCGTGTCAGCGGGAAGATGGGCATAAAAGAAAATGATGATAATTCAGGGTTACCGTAGCTACTGGGAGTTTTGATTAAATTTATAAAATGAATATGAATTTATGATTAAACCATATTCAGTATTTTTAATTTTATTTATAAAATTATGTGTTCAGTATCAATTTGATATTAAATTTCGTATACATACGTACATACATTCATTTTCATATTTGTTTATTTGTCCATTTTCTTCTATTTTGTTTCCTTTATATACTTGTTAATGATTTCGTTACGTTACCGTTACATTCTGAATTTTATTTTTTGTTTTGTCTTTTCTTAGAATAAGAAAGAAAATTATTTACAATACAAATTGCTATCATATTATTCAAATCAGCTTGTTATTATATGTTATTTTGTAAAGAAATGAACATATTTCATAAAATTTCCCAAAATGTCACAAAATTACCTGTTTTTTTGTAAAATCTAAAAAAAAAGTTTTTTGCAAACTGGTAGCCCTTCATAATATAAAATTTAAAAAATTTCCCTCGGATTTAAATTGAGATCTGATCACCCCACACACAGGACAGATTTATACAAACGCAATGTGAAAGAATATAGAAAAGCATGCCTATCTTGCCTGTACTGACTTCGATTTCTGAAAATAGTATAGTACATATGGTACATATTTATTACAATTTTTATTAGTAATTATTAAAATTTTTATTATTATTTTATTATTATTATTATTATTATTATTATTATTATTATTATTATTATTATTATTATTTATAATTATAATAATTATTATTATTAATACAATTATATTATTATTATTATCAAATTGCTTACAATATGCACGGACACGAATACAATATTTGAATATCAACAATATACATAAAATAAATAAGAGATATAAGAGGTCCTCATCGATGACCTCTAAAGTTTAGAGATTTTTGTCCGTTAAAACAGAATTTTTCGGTTATAAACGTTCAAAAGTAGAATGTCAAAATTCATTAAAAAATTCACCACTGAAGTTAAGATATCAGCTGATCACATGTCTTATCTAATTTAATTTAACTCCTAAAAGTATGTATTTGTAATGTAATTTGCACTAAAAACGATAAGAGGAATAAGAGAAATAAGAGATCTCTTATCCAGCACTTCGTTTCTGTATCTCAGTCGAGAAGTTCTCGACTGAAAGTGACGTCACAGCTTCTCGACTGGTAATTCTCGATCCAAAACATTTTTGCGTTTCTGTATCTCTCGAAATTCACCAATCGAGAAAATCGTGGTTAGTATCTATAATCGAGAGGGAATATCGGGAATGAAACAATTTGACATTTAAATGGTTAGTGTATTAATTACAATTTCAATATTAATTACATAGTTAAACGTTTATTTCAAATATTTGAAATTTCTATCATACAAAAGTTTATATGTATGAATATTGCAGTTCGATTTGATGAATATTTTTCATTTTATGAATTTATGTTATACATGTGTACATATTTAAATACAAAAATAATTAGTACAATTTTAAATTTAAGATAATTTCATAAAAAAAAACAAAAAGATAAATATGGGATAATAAAAAAGGGTAATTTGTTGCAGGTAAATTTTAGAAATTTTTGTAAACATTTTGCTTTTTTATATTAATCGACATGTGTTATTACATATGAAAAAATTAAATAAGTAAATAAAGAGAGGTAGTATAAAATATCTATCTATCTTGTAATTTTTTTATTTGCATGTAGATATAGTAATACAAACCAGTATGATTGGTATTAATTATAATAAACAAGAATTCGAATTTCCCTTCTTGTTTATAAACTATAAATACCATTTGCGTCTTTAAATATAATTCTTTTGTTTTTATTTAGAAGCATAAAAAAACAAAATCTTCAAAATTTTGAAAAAATTTATAAATTTTACATGCAATATATTATATTATTTAATTATAATATATTATTAGTTTTACCTGACATTCCTCTACAATAAAAATAAAAAATATATTATATATATACTTATATGTATGTTAATTTATTATTCTTAATTTTTTTTTACACCGCTTTTATTTTTTTTTCTTTTATAGATAAGGATAGGTATAATATTATATATAAAAACTATTTTTTCTTAAATTTATAATTATAATAACAAATATACATTATTATTATCACTATTCATAATTATTAATAAATAAAATTGTAATTATTATTACCGTATTACAATTTTAAAATTCAAAAATATTTAAAATTCAACGGATTTTTCAGTTCTCACTACCAAAATTATCGGTGAGAAGTTTCTCGATCGCTACATTCTCGATTCTCGATTCACCACAGATACAGAAACAGGCCGATCGAGAATGACGTCATAATGACGTCAAATCGAGTTTACCAGTCGAGAAAACCAATCGAGAAGTGATACAGAAACGAAGCGCAGAATCGCACCGTAAGTTTACATAAATCGTCATTCATCTAATGAATTTTATATGAATATAATTCATATTTCAATCACTTGGTGTATTCATAATGTACCCATTTTTGAATAATTCTCTTATTTTTGATTTCGTTTTTTCAAAATGAATAAGAGAAAAATTATTCAGTTCGTGAAGATTTTTGTCATTCACTATGAATATTCACTGTGAACCTAATTCACTGAATGGTCAGCTGGGTAATATATGAGTGAATATTATAACAAAATAATATGTATCCGTATTGTTGTACATATACTATAAATAATATATCATGAATGAGTATAAAATAAAATAAATAAATATTTTCCATCATTATGTTGTTAACCAGTTTTGAGTTTATAACATTATGTCACACGATAATCATCGTACTGTAAACTGTAAATATAATAATAACATACATACATACATATATATAATAAATTTATACGTATAATATTTGTACATTTATATATTGTAAAAGCATAAGCTATAAAACAACTCAATTATACTTGTACTCTTGTAGTATAATACATAAAAAATTATTATTTCTTTCGTTTGAATAAATAAATAAATAAATAAATATATTACTTTTGTAAATATTATATTACATATATACATATATTTAGTGTTTTGTTATTTTGTGAATTTTATTGAAGAAAATACTCATATATATATACATACATATAATAGGTAATAACTATGGTGTATACCAACATTACATTATAACGGTGTATTTTACTTTTATTTTTCTCAATATTTTTATTTATTATTTTTTGTTACTCTTGGAAAGTACATTACATATAGTACTCGTATTTTATAATTTTGTAAAAAAACCAAAGTAAAAGCAAAATCAAAATTAAAAACGAAAAAAAAAAAAAAATCTTATAAAAATGATATGACGATCATTAATTTATTTGTGTTTTTCACTTTTTATTTTTTATTGAAAAATTTACGATAATTATAATTTTTTAAATTATCTTATATGTAACTAGAATATTTATTATTTATAATAAATCAAACATTAGATAGAATTTTTAAAAGTGAAATTATAATATATGTAGTGAGGTTGTTATAGTATATAGGCATATACATAATTGTAATTGTGAATTATTGTGTGTATACATTACATATTATACCATATAAATTATATACGAGTGCGAGGTAAAAAATTATTACCAAAGTATATGTACATACCTATATAATAACTAATAATAAAAATAATATAAGTTAAGTAGGTAATGTATTTAAAAAAACTAAATATAATATAATAAAAAATAATAAATATTAGATACATAAAAAATTATAATATTGTGTAATCGATAACAAATTTATTTCAAAACTTAATAATAATAACAATACATAATACATTACATATATATGTATAATACTCATAGTAATTATTATATTGTTTTATATATAACAAGAACATTTTGAATTGATTTACGACTGTTTTTATGTACTTATTTTTTGCGCGCTCTATTTGTTTATGCAAGCATTAGAGTTACATTTTTTTTACTCTTTTAAAAAAAAAAAAAAAACTAACAATAGTTAATAATAACAGTTTTAATGATAAAGATCAATATGTAGAGTTACATTTTACATATATGTATATGTATACAATTTATATAATATGCATAATGTAATATTTTTCGTATTACATTTATATGTATAATATAAATATCACATTTAAATTTATAAAACTGTATTTGCATTTTGAAAACATTCCAGCAAACATTACGATAAGAAAGCAATAACGAAACATTATCGTAGTGGCAAGTCTCGCCTGTTGCCGCAATATAGATTTTCCAGTAGAATGTCATACGATGTGCTTGGAAAAAGGTTGACGCGCACTCTAATTGCTTTGTACGATTGCATTCTAATAGAAAAGTAATGAATAATAAGAAAGTAATGAATAATAAGAAAGTAATATTAATGTTGCTTGTTCAATGGTTTATTATGTTGCGCTTTTATCGCTTACTCGTATGTAAACCCAAACTATTTCCTAATTATTGCCCATTTATCGTTGTAAAATATTGCCCTTTTATTGCATCCTCGTACTATTGCCCAAATGTTTGCTGGGATAAATTTACCTACAGTCAGGAACGGATAAGTGAAACGTCTTGAGATATTAGCTGTGTTCATTTCACGTGAGCGAAGTACTTCTGAGCAATTATTTTAGCAATGACTCAAACTATTCAAAGAAACATTAATAATTTTCATTTAAACAGTCAATTTCCATTTGTTGGATAATGTGAAACTAAAAAGACATCTGGTAGAAAGAAATAACGTAACTACTTACAAAGTATGAGTGAACTACTTTTGAAAAATTGTTTGAACAGTTCACACATAAAAATTTAGTGAAGTATTAAACCAAACTGAATTTTAAGTATTTTGCTCATGTGAAAGGAACACAGCTATTGACTTTGGTTGCATTTATGCAACCTTTGCAGTTATCCTTTGTAAGTGCAACAATGGTCACTTTCACTTATACGTAAATTGGTTGCGTGTCGGTCTTGTGATCTTGAGATCACTGGTTCGAACCCCAGCCAACGCACTACTCTTGCCCAAGTCGATCATTAATTTTTCCCATCAGCAATGTACACCAGTAACTGATTACTGATGATAAACTGGATGATATATCTGACATAAATTACTGATCGGCGGTGCCATAATGGACTCAGTATACATCAATGGACATTGTATGTATATATGTATATTAAAAAAAAAAAAAAAACTTATACGTAAATGAAACAATCATCATTTTACACATAGTATTTGTTTGAGGCTTGTAGGGAAAAAGGTAACAGAAATTTGAAAAGTCGGAGTTCCGAGTATACATACAGAATAGAATATGTAAAGGAATAGAGGTTAATAATAATAAATGTCAAAACGAAATATTCACTCATACTTGTTTCTTTCAACATTTTTAATCTGAATGTTGCACCTAACACCTATGCGTTTTATTTTGTAAGAGAGAATACGGGTGGGTTCATTTAGTAATCATAAATAACTTTGCAGTGTTGCAGAAATGTTGATTCAATGTTATGTTACTGTAACATTAAAATTTTTGTGTTACGATGCTTTATTATGGTAGTGTTACGTTAGTTTTACTAACGTGTTGAAGAAATGAACCTGATTATTTTAGTTATGGTTACTTTTTGAACGCTTGATTGAATATGTTGCTGCAATGTTAATGCAGTGTTGACTTTATGAATCCAGGCTACATTTTCGAAATTTGTAAAATGTTGCACTTATGCAGAAATTTCATTTATCCGTTTTTCAATTAAACGTTTCAATTTCACAATTATTATGTAAAATTGATTAAAATATACGGGATTTGATAAAAATTGTTGCACTTGTACAAGAATTTCACTTATCCATTTTGCACTTATCCGTTCCAGACTGTATATAGAATACATTTTATACTTATGTAAGTATTAATTAAATAAAAATAAATATTGAATTAAAATTTGTAATGCTGCTAGTTTTTTATTGAAAATTCTCTTTTTCCTAACAAAATATTTTTCAATATCTTATTGATATCAACTCTTGTATTCGTATAATTATATATCAGTAGTTATTTCATTTATTCATTTTTAATTAATTTAATTTTTATTTTCTATTTTCATTTCAGTTTCATTTTTCTTTATACATAAATATACTATCATACATATAATATCATATGTTTACACATACTCATAATTTATTCGTTACATATTTTCTTGTATATGAAGAAATATATTTAAACATTGCATAGAAAGTAAAAAATACAATGTATAAGTAAAAAATCTAATTATTGTTAAGGGAAGGGTATTCGTATTCATTTCAAATACATGGTAAACTTATGCAACGCGTAATTTTACAACATCTCGTAAATCGATGAAATGACATGAAAGCATCTTGTTGTAAAACACTAATCTTATAAATAAATTTGGTCCGTCTGTCTGTTTGTCTGTCTTTCCGGGGTAATCTCGAAAACGGCTGAACCAATCTTAATGGAATTTTTTTTTATCTGAAAGACGAATTCCTCCCGCAAATAATAGGCTACTTTTTTTTCCAAAATTTATTATTTAAAACAATAAAAATTTGATTTAAACAGATGAAGGTCTGAAAAAAATCTATAAAATGTATGAAAAGCTTTTTTCTTCTAAATGAATTGATAACCGTGGTTGATCGTGGATCGTGGTAATTGAATTACAAACTCGATAGAAATGACGTAATAACATAAAGCTTTACAAAGAGCTTCTTCGTTCGGGATCACCTTATTCTGTACATCGTGATTCGTTTAATAGCTCTCTATGACAATGCGGACGAAGTCGCAGGCACAGTCGTAAATATAAACTTAACTCTCTTCACAAATTCATATTTTGTCACATAAATTCAACAATTTTCTCAAAATATATAACCACAAACTACATTTTCAATAAATTTTCAGTTGATAAAAATTGTCAAACCTTGTTTTACACAAAATGTATAATTTACGGATTTAATATTAATACGGATAAAAAGTTTCATTAATTTACATTGAAGCTCGTTATTTTCAAAACAAAGAAAAAAGTTACAAAGTCTCATAAAAATACGACAAATTACGCTAATTATAAGCTAATAAACAGACTTACGAGACTTGAAATGAATACCCTAATTATTATTAAATAAAATATTAAATAAATAAATATTTCTAAATTTATAATTTATTATTGTATTATACTACATATTCCATATACAAGTACATATATTATAACTTATGTTTATATAAATAGGTGCTTTCGATTTGGCAATTTCAAGTACTTGCGAGTACTAAAAAATGTGTCCAGGATAAATTGTTAAAACGAACACAAAAATTATTCGTAAATACTTGCATCTACCAGCAGCTACTTGAAAAATTTTTCATGAGTATAGCTGCTATAGTAGATGATTTAGCACAGACATTTACCTTTTCTACTCGCAAGTACTTTAAATTGCCAAATCGAAAGCACCTAATAATATATTCTCGTATTCGTATATATATACATATATAGTATCCGCAATTCAGTTCAATTCGATTTAATTTATTTTTTTGAGCATATATAGAGAGAAAAATAATTTTATCATTTGGTATGTACACATGTGTATGTATATCTAATGTGGAAGTATATATTATGATGTATATCTAATGTGGAAGTATATATTATGATGTCTAGTTATATGTCGCTGAAACACACATAAAAATATCATTTTATAAGTTTGAAAGTTAAAAGCTACATATAAATAATACTTATATGGTCGTATGTATAATAGTGTGATAGAGGGTGATTAAATCTAATAGTTATATAAGTACATGCATATATACATACCTAAGTATTTTTATTTTGAAATCAAAATCAAATTATTGTAAAATTTATTAATATGTATTATAATTTTTTTGTTTATTTTAGATATTGATGAATGATCGTCTCTGAATTATTTAAAAACCAAAAACAAAAAAAAAAAAAACAAAAAAAAATTGATTCTAAAACACAAATTTTTGATTACAATTTTTTAACATAAATCTGTGGTGCGTTTCTGTGAGAGCAATTGAAAATTTTCACTGTGGAATATATTCAATTTGACGTCAAAATTACGTCATTTTCAACTAAGGTGTTTCTGTATGAAAAATTAGTAGAAAATGAAATTCACCACAGTAAATTATTAGTTTTCAACTGTTTCTGTTACCTGTAAGCATTAAAGAACGATTAAATATTTTCTATCAGTAGAATTATTTTCAACTGCTATTTAGCAGTTGAAAAAAGTTTTGAAATAGAAAATAGTACAAATTATTTTAATAAAATCTTTGAAATGAGTGAAAAAGTATATATTATATACATTTATAGTTATATACGCATATATGTATATTTATATAGAGTATATTTGTACTTTTTTTATTCTAAAGTAAAAATTCTTCGAAAAATTCGCATGAATAAATATGAAAAGATGTGGCCATCACAACAATAAATTCAATCGGAGTATAGCATCTAAAGCTTTACTTGTGTTCAATTTTCGAAATTTCTATTCACTTTTCTATTTCACCACAAAATTTTTCAATCGCTAATACAGAAACAGTAGAATTGTAATACATAGTAGAAAATGAAATAGAAAAAAGCTTTGTCGTCACAAATAGTAGAAAATATTCAATCGGAAATACAGAAACGCACCATTGTTCTCCTTCAACCAATAACACGAATAATAATTTTGATTGGTTTTTATTTATTTATTTATTTTTTTTTTTTAAAGTCATTCATTTATGAAGAAGATGATTTTTCCCATAAGATAATGAATGGATATATGTTTCAAGTTGTTTTAAAATTTAATTTTTGTATAAATTTTCTATACAATTAATGATCATTTTGGCTTAATCTTTTCCTTTTGGTGATTTGCCAAACAATATGCTTCTGAACATTAATGTCAATTTTAAAGTGAAATTTTTTTTAAAAAAAAAACCACGACATGACTGCAATATATAATGTTGAAAAATTTGTAGTAATATAGAAAGTATTAATTTGATCACCCGATAAATTTAATTCATATATATGATTATATTTTACATATAATGTAGTATGATGCACAGAGATTATACATACATTTTATACGATGTAATATGTTACATTTGTATCTATACTTATGGCACGGCATACAAATTTGTAAGGCAATGCAAAGAAGTCTGACGTCACACAGATCGTCGGAATAGTATAAACAACACAACAACAACGCACAATATGGTAGAACTATAATTGACATTGAAATAATAACGAATGTTAAAACGTCACATTTGGTTAACTATAATAACATAGATAACATACAAAACATAAGCAATACGAATCTCACAAAATGAGGTTATGACTTATGTTACTTATGTTATGTACGCTTTCGATCGTACTGCTTATGTCGAGCTTATGTTAAACGAATTTTTAACGGCAATGTCAATTATAGTTTACCTGATTGATTTGGCTGTGTTCGGCTGCGACATATGTCATAGCTTATGTCGCATATGTCGATTATAGTTCCCACTATAATTTTAATTCACATTTTTTGTTTACAATATAACGATCTGATTTACGTAACTATTCCACTATGCCACTCCAATGATTACATTGCCTTAGAAATGTGTATGCACTATGCCGTGTACTTATGGTATGGATGGATGGTTACGATTACCAACGAGTAGGTATTATAAATTTGCATTGCAAAATAATACATTTATACATATTATGTACACAAGTTGATATCATCACACATTGAAAATTTAAAGAAAATGTATATGTATAGTGTGTTCCGTTCCGTCTTCTTTATCGTATCGTTGCTTTTTTAATATATGTATATATTTTTTCTGTAAATAAATTTATATACATTATGTTCATTGTACACATATGAGTATGTACTATATAGTATTATATATATAATAACTCTCACATACTATTAGATATTAGATACTATATTATTTATATTTATATACATATTTTTTATAATACATTGTTTTGTTATTTTTCGTCATTGCGGCATATATGAATGTAGGTATCTCTATCTATACGAGTTATATCTATATACATATTTACAGATTCAAATATATGTATACATATGTACATTTATATGTATATTTGCGGTTATAATCGTGTAATTATTGTTATATAGTTTCATTGTGATTGTATAGTCGTATATTGATCGTAGTCGTAATAGTAATTATATGCATATATATTGAATTTTCAATATATATAAGTATATATTATATATACAATTTTTATTTTTTTTATAATAAATCAACTACTTAGATACTCGTACGTATATTATTAATATTATTATTATCGTTATTATCACCTACCTCTGGTGTATTTATATGATATACAATAAATAATATTATTATAATTGTTATTTTTATTTTTCGGTTTTTTTTTTTGTTTTTTTTTTCAATTTTTGTTACTAGTACATATAGTATAAAGTTTTCGTAATTAAAAAAAAAAAATTAAATAAAATAATAATAGAAAGAAAACAATTTTATAAATTTTATTTTCTGATTGTTACGAATAGTTATTTAAAAATAAAGAGGGAAAAAAAAAACATAATAACAAAAAATAAAAAAATTTGAAAATTTAAAAATTCGTGAAAAAAAAAAATTAATTGATATTGCAATAAAGTTAAAATGTTAAAAGTTGTAGAAAAACATTATTAAGAAGGAAAAAATATTGATGAAAAAAAAAACCAAATACAATTTATTATCAAAAATAAAGTTATCTGTTATTATATTATAATATATATTGTTTTTATAAAATTCAGATATGTATAATAAACAAAAAAAATAATAATAAATAAACGAAAAAAATTCATATATCTACACACATATGATTGCTAATGTATTCATATTTGTAATAAAAATTTAAAAGTATATAATAAAATTAATATAGATACATATATGTATGTACTTATATGAACATAAAAAAATTATTAATTACATACTATATAATAATTAAAATTTATACTACATTAAAATTATATATTAGGGTATGTATAGAAAATATGTAATAAATACATAATTATATTAAATATTATTATTACTAAAATAAATTAAAATATAAAAATTTAATTAAATTACAAAAAAAAAAAAAAAAAAAAATGAAATGAAATGATAAATTATTACAAATCGAAAGTACCTACATTTACATATGTATACATTATAATATGTACATGTAATTTTTACGCTTTCGAATTAAAAAAAAAAAAAATTATTATTGTATATACTCGTAATAATAATTTGATATGTTGTTTTGTGTTTTACATTATTATTAGTAAAATACATATCTACAATATACATACATTATATACATATATAATATTAATTCATTTATAATTTTTTTCATCTTTAAACAAAAGTGAGAGTTTAGAGTTATAAAATTACAATTTAATTCTTTTCCGCATAATTCAGTTTAAAAAAATTTATATAAACAACACTATATATGCTATATACATATACTCTATACATTATATACATACATATATGTAATATATTTTTAAGAAAATTGAATTAACAAAAAGTATTAATTTACTATAATTGTAATGCTGTTATGATACTTACTTTTTTTCCGCAGCTAAATTTTTCCTTCTTAAGCGCACGAAATTTAACGTTTAAAGAAAGAGATGATTATGTTGAAGTGAGATGTATATACGTAGGTCACTCCCAAAGTTTTGCAATATGGCTAAATGACGAAGTGTTCTGCATTTCCTAATAGTTTATTGTTTTTCGAAGTAGTCTCCGTGATATTTGATACATTTTTCCATTCGGCGAAACCAATCATTAAAACACGATCGCCATTTTTCTTCAGGTACCTCAGAAAGCAGCTGTTGATATGCATTTACTGCACTTTCGGCGTTATCGAAACGCAAACCACGCATTTTGTCCTTCATAAAAGGAAACAAAAAGAAATCACAAGGTGCGAGGTCTGGACTGTAGGGTGGATGAGTCATTTGTTCAACGTTTACAGCCTTTAAAAATTCCTTTGTTCGTTGAGCTGCATGGGGTGGTGCATTATCGTGGTGAAGGATTATGCGCCTTTGGGAGTTTGTTTTTCTTAACTCATTGATCACCTTTGGCAAGCAAGTATTGGTATACCACTCCGCATTTACTGTCTTACGATCTTCAACTGCCAATGTAAAGATATGCCCCGTTTTGCCAAAAAAAGTGACGATCATTTGCTTACCAGCACTCTTGCTTTGTTTGACTTTGGTTGGTTTCTCTTCATCTTCAAAGATCCATTGAGCAGATTGCTGCTTGGTTTCCGGTTCATAGCAATATATCCAAGATTCGTCACCTGTGGCAATATTGTAGACAGCAGTTGACTCCCCTCTGCGAAATTTTTCAATCATATCTTTGCACCAATTCACACGCATCTTCTTTTGTTCGGAGGTCAACCGATGAGGTATCCACCGACAACAAAGCTTTCTGACCCGTAAGTGATCATGCAGGATTTGATGCACTGCTTTCATACCAATATCGAGAGTTGCAGCAATCGATGCATACGTAATTCGCCGATCTTCCGTTAAGAGCTTCCGCGACTTTTCAATATTTTCTTCCGTTACCGCAGTTGCAGGACGACCTTCCCGGGGTTCGTCCTTCAAGTATTTGCGGTTAGCCTGGAACTCTTTGTACCAGCGAAATACAGTTGAAAAGGACGGAGCTTCATCCCCAAATGCAGAAATAAGTCGGTCGTAGCATTCATGATTAGATAACCCATACCGAAAATCATAATAAATCATTGCCCGGAAATTTTCTCTTGTTAATTCCATTTCAACAATAACTTCAGAACCTTTCTGTTTTAATAATTTTTTTTCCACAACACACAGTTCAAAATATTTTTGACTACTGACTACTAAAAGACTAGTGACTGGTTCTAAAAACTAGTTTCTGTTATATCGTTTTCTGTTACCTGGCATTGCAAAACTTTGGGAGTGGCCTACGTACTGATTTTTCGTGTACCTCATTGTAATTTGGTAGTCGTATACCATCATATTTTTATTGTAATAATTATATATTCATATTTACAACTAAGAAAATGAGATTTTTTATATGACTTGTCAAAAATTAAGACGATATCAGCTGTTATCAGCTTAAGTGCACGAAAAAGAATGTTCTTCTAATTCTTTTTCCTGCGCTTAAGCTGATAATCAGCTGATATTGTCTTAATTTCATGCACTTAAGCTGAACTTTTCGTGTACTTCAGCTTAAAATCCAACGTATATATTTTACTCTTTCACTCTAACACAAAATTATGGAGTGATTTTTTTTTTCATTTACACAATGCTAAAGATTTTAGATTTAGGTGTCCATTGCGAGTGTCGATTCGTCATTCGATTATCGAATATCTCTTCATTCGATTAAATATGGTTTTGGTATTGTGTAACTCAATCGAATGGAATAAAAAGTGTTACCGTGTAAAATATTAAATTTAATGGAAATATGTTATGTTATTATGAATTATTTTGATTGACATACATTATGTCTATTTTACAAATTCAGTTTTTTTTTTCAGTAAAAGCGAAATTGGTTATGTTTTAATTATAAACTTGCATTGTAAAATAATAAAATAATAGTGAATTGTGAAAATTGAGTTCAGTAGAGTTATTTTTTGACGAAGATGTAGAGGAATTAGAAGGAAATAATATTATTAATACACTTAGATTAAGACGGCGTATAAGAGATGCATCTAATCCACTTGACATGGATGAATATTGGTAAATTTTCTATGGTCATAAATTCTTAATTATCATAATAATAATATTTTTGTGTGTTTAATGTGTCTTTTAACAGTTTCGTACAAAATTTTCGCATTTCACAAGCCGCTTCATTTGTTTCTTGTTTGTGATGTTTTTCCTACACAACAAATTCGATATTTGAGTTTTATTAAAATAATAAAATTAAATAAAATAATCCTTTAACTTAATAATTACTTACATTTTAACAAATCTTATATTTTTTCGAAACACAATGCACTTAACTCAATTTGTTTTTTGACATTCGAACAGAAAAATGTTATCGAATCTAACATTCGATAATATCGAATGTAATCGACACTCGCAATACCGAATTATAAAATTGACATTCGATAACAGAATAATCGACACTCGCAATGGACACCTTAGCTTCAGATTTAGCCGTAAAAAAATTAAGTATCATACCAGCATAAGTAAAGTATGATTGTTTATATAATTGAGAGAAATTGTGAAATTATTGAAAATTCATTTTGTTTTGGTATTTGTTGTTGTTTTTGTCATTGTTGTTATTGTTGTTATTGTGTTGTGTTGTCATCATTGCATATATACATAGATAAACATATTATATAGAAGAATATATGTACATTATGTAGGAACATAAGTAAATAAATGCACATAAATGCAAATGCAACAAATTATAGAGGAGAGATTTATACTCGTATCCGTATGTATAAAAAGAAAAAGAAAAAAAAGTAAAAATTAAAAAACATTTAAATTTTCATTTTATTTTACAACAAGCATGTACCTACCTACCTACATTATATATAATAATTATTAAATTATATAAATATGAAAAAAAATATAATTTTTGTGTACATAATAAGTACATAAATGTGTCCATTATTTGCAAAATGCGTCTATTCCACTTTCTACCTAAATTAAACTAATGATGTAGTTTCGGAACTGTCATTTTTTTCAACTTGTTCGTAAAAAAATAAATTCCAAATGTTATCTATGTACTAATTGTAATTATTTTTAAAATCTTACATTTATTGCAAACTGCTCATTTACACCATTAAATACAAAGTGCTTCTATTCCTTAGTGAATTCATTTTTTTTTTTTTTAAAAAAACTTGTCAATTCCTTTGTAATATACAACCATAATATAAAATTAAATTCAAATTTTGCTATTTTTTATACTGCGAAAAGTGGCTGATTAAGCTGCCTATTACAGTATACAGTTGTATTTATATGTATTTGGAATGATTTTTGGATCCTCTAAAAGTCCTTTAACAAAAGAATCGGTCAATTTATATACATTTGAACAGAAAATTAGAGACCTAAGGTATCTGTAGAAATTTTTTCTGTGATGTAAAATTGTCTGAATAATGTTATTTATGACCATATAGTCTAGACTAGAAACTGTAAGATTGATGCAGTTGGCTGTGGTGTTCAGAACAGAAATTCAAGTATGCTTGGAATGATATGTTATTGGTTGTCTTCTAAAACAGATCAATCTTAAAAAATGCAAAAAAAAACTCTCAGATATGAATCCAAATCGCCTTCAGTTTGGAGTTAAAGTTAAAGATGAAAAACTTAAAGATGTTGAAAAATTATTAGCAAAGCATTTTGAAACAGAATGGGAAAATATTGAAAAATTGAATTTTTATAAAACTATAATAGAAAATAACAATATTTTTTCAAATGAATATTATGGTAATAAGCATAATTTTTGTGAAATAAACGAAGACGACAATGTCTTTTTAATTTCCACATGAACTCTTTGTTTAATTTTATTATGAATAAAAATTCTAAATATTCTGTAATAAAAAAAATTTCTTTAAATTATAAGATGTACTCTTATTTATTTCTAAAATTGTTTTTAGAAACTACAAAACTTGTATTTTCCATATCTCGAATGCAAATACCGTCTATTCCAATCTATATTTTTTTAAATATTGAAACAAATAATAACTGAAAATCTTTTTCGGTTAGATATTTTCTGTACAAATCATTTTTATAAATGCCTGATTATGAAATGAAATATGGAATGAGTTTCAAAACGCCTGAAAAATGTGTTGTGATACGGCATCAAAACAGTCGTCATGCAAAGTTTTAAAACAGCATTAATGCTTCGCATCGATATTGCAGTTATACAACTTTGACGTTTTGAAATGAATTTGTTGCTTTGTTTTGACAACAAGAAAAATGGTTCACCTCCTACAGTACATAATTTTAAAATTTAATTAATTCATTCTCTACACTAAATCAAAAAAGGTGAAACAAGTACTCGTATAATATAATACTCTCCATTTTTTTTGGAATTTGTCATTAATATTAAAACACTACACATTAAAAATTCAATTTATCATCCTATAAGGGTACAAAATGTTTGTTTAAAACAGACTGACCTTTGGTTCCATATAATAAAATTCATATAAAAATAAATCATTGAAATGCTATTGAGAAAAAAAATCTATTCAAATCTATTTTGCATCATAAAAATCCAGGATGCGTAGATTGCTTGACAGATGCGTATCAGTTGTATTCACAATGAGTTTTGAAACTGTAGACATTGTTATCGTTTTGAAACTGTTGATTATGCATCGAGACGGTCTTTAAACATTTTGAAACTCACCCATGTTTAAAATAAGACTTTTAGTATTTTTATAAGTTTTTCATGATTTATACTTTATGATAAAAGTTAAAAAATGGAATAGCAAGAATTTTGCAAATAATGGACACATATGTATAATTATTTGTTAATAACGGATAAATAATATAAAATTAATTTTGATGTGATGCGTGTATATATGTAATTTAAAATTCAAAATTTACATACATATCTATAAATACACATCATCTATATATGAAAGAATGCTAGTATTGCTATACAAATAAATATGTACATTCATAATTGTATATAGACATACAAATATAAATAACAATTTTCGACTAAAATCATTTCTTTATAATATTACTCGTATCCGTATGTATATTATTATGTACTCTGTTGTATTTCGTATACGTTATACGTTATTAATATTATTTTTAATTTTAATTTGTTTGATTTTATTTTAATTATTATTATTATTTTTGTTATATCTATAGTATATTTGAAAATTTATAATTATACGCATTCAAATATGTATATGTATTTATTAAATATATTAATACCTACTTTTATCCGTATGTATACGTTTTTATGAATACATATACATAGATGCAAATGTATAAATTAATATAAATCCATTTATATACACTATAATTATATACATATTTACATGAGAGTCTATAATATAAATATAAGTTAATGTACACATATGATACTAATCATATTGCTTATATTTAACGACCACGCATATATTATATGTACATTATATAGTATGTGTACATATATATATTATATATATATGTGTGTAGAGTGTGATAAAAAATTATAGAACTTTGTACTTTGATGATGATGATGATGATGAAATATCTACATTTTTTTAAACAATTGAATATCTCCTGTTATTATCTCATTTTTGAGGAGTTGATTCTTTTTTTTTTTGAATTCTTTTGACCAATTTTCATTTGTTCTAATACATTTTTGAGAGATTGTGCTTACGTATAGAAAAAATAAATTATATTTGATATTTTTATATACATAGTATGTACTAGATAATTACATTATCTATTACATTTATACATAATATTCATGTACTTACAGTACACGAGTATATATGTATAGGTACATATTTATTCAAGTGAAATTTTTGACAAAACACGTGTATACATATACTTATGTGAAAAAAAAACGTAATGAAATTAAAAAAAAAATACATAGGTACATACATACATACATATATGTACATACATAATAATTATGTACATTATTATATTGTATGTTTATATACCTAATATGTATATTATATTGTTCTATATATTTTATTGATTCTTATTTTAATGAATATATGTATGTACATATTATAATTAATTATTGATTAATTAATTATATACAGTGGAACTTGTTTAATTCGAACTAGACCGGACCGGAGATTAAAAATTCGAATTAAAGAAAAAAATACAATTCTTTTTGATATATGCAAAAAACCATCTAGTTTCCTTCCCATTTTAACAGACTTAGGACTGTCTACACTAATAATTGTGTAGGTATGGTTTTTTAGATAAATGAGATTAAAATCATTTGAAGATTAATAGATTGCGAAATACAATGTCTAGAAAAACCTCGAAAAAATCAGAGGTGGGTTCACGTAAGGTGATTGGTGATTGGTGATATTCACCATAAATTTCCGTTCACGTATGGTGACAATCACCAAAAACTATCACTAAATGTTATCACTTTGAGGTGATAGCATTTGAGGTGACACTTTTCTAATTTTTATTATTATTCTTCTTCTGCCTAACCAAAAAATACTCATAATCACATAAAATCAATTGGTGTTTGCTGTTGACGGTAATATAATTTATTTAAATAATTTTGTAATTTAAAATAATATTGTGTTATTTTTACAATGAAACTCTCCATGAAACTCTCTCCGCAACTTACTGAACTTCCAGTAATTCCAAGAGATTATTGGTATCTCGCATTTTTGTCCTAATTATTTTTATTTGAGATTAAAAAACGTTATCGAATTCTCTTTATTAATTATTTTTGTTCACAATTTAAATTTTAATTTGTTTTAATTGACGTTTGAAAACTATAAATATACTCGTGGAATTCGCCGCGTTTCAAATTCCATCACTTTTTCGGTGATCACCTTACACGAACAATTACTTTTCGGTGATCACTTTTTAATTATCACCAATCACCTTACGTGAACCCACCCCAGGTTACGGGATGATCTCAATAAAAAAAAAAAAAAGAAAACGGTGACAAAAATTTTTAAATTTTTTTAAATTTCTACTTGCGAGGGCGCGCAATGGTTCATAAGAGATAAAGAGGGCGTGTATATACTCGCTTATTGATTATTGAGTAATTTTCGGTAATAATTTTTTTTTTTCAGGGATTATTTTTTTCATGTAATGAGTTGTCGTCGGTCATAAAGTTCGAATTATCCAAAAAAAAAAATTCGAATTATTAGAGAAATTTTAACATTGTTTAGTATACATATTTCAAGGGACCCTGACGAATGTTCGAATTAAACAAGTTTCACTGTACATATTTTGTTCTTAACATATGTATATTTACATATATAAATAAATATTACATATAATGTATATATAATGTTATATACGAGTATACATGATTTTTTGTGCAAACAAATACAAAATAAAAGTATATAAAATACATAAATACATATATATTTACATACATTTGTAAAAATTTTTATTTTTTTATGTGTTCATATACTTATGCGAATATATAATTTCTATATATAATAGGTAATTTTTATTTTCAAACGAAAATTCATTTGTAATTACATATACATATACTGTGTTCCTTTCATGTGAGCGAAGTACTTCTGAGCAATTATTTTAGCAATGACTCAAACTATTCAAAGAAACATAAATAAATTTGACAAGTGAAACAAAAGATAACCTTAAAATTATTTTACTTTAAATTTGAAAAATTTATATAAAACACTCCATATGATATTTGTTTATACCAAGAAATCTAACCTAAACAGTCAATTTCCATCTGTTGGATAATGTGAAACTAAAAAGACATCTGGTAGAAAGAGATAACGTAACTACTTATAAAGTATGAGTGAACAACTTTTGAAAAATTGTTTGAACAGTTCACACATAAAATTTTAGTGAAGTATTAAACCTTACTGGGTTTTAAGTACTTTGCTCATCTGAAAGGAACACAGCTATAATATAAGTAAAATACATAATATAATAATATAATATAAGTAAAGTACATACTCTCTTATATCGTATATTTTATTATATGGTATTTGGGTATTGATATATACATAATATACATACATATGTATGTAGGTATACTTGAAAAAAAAAAAAAAAAAAAATTCAAATTAGATAATTTCTAACGTATTTGTAATTTTAATTTAATTAATTTGTTTATACTGGTTTTTTTTTTCCTTTCTGTTTTGCAAATTTAAATTTCTCATTTAAATACAAAATAAAAATACTAATAAGAGAAATAATATAAATGAATGTAATACGTACATTACATATAATATATTTATATAAATAAGTATACAATACTATATACATACATACACATATGTACTACATTTATGTCTGCATGTACATACATGTTCGTATGTATAATTTTCGAACAAATTTTTTTTTAAAAAGGAAGAAAATTTTTCAATATCATATATGTACATATAAAATAACTGCAAAAAGTTAGTTTTGTATATAAATAGAATTTTAGATATAATTTACATACGAGTATTTATATACATATGTACATATATACATATAATGTATACACGTATGTAATATCTATTTATTCTTGTACAAAGTTCATCTGCTACATATGATATATGAAAAACAAAAATGTTTTATATGTTACATATGAGTTATGCAGTAAAAATTTTTCATATCATATGTATATGTATACATTTATATGTATAGATTATATAAATACATGCACATTTGTATATTTATTATCTTTGAATGAATCATCTCATATGATTTTATATTATCTATCTATATACATAAGTACATATTTGTATAAGTACATATTACAGTACATTATTCATTTTTAAGAAAATTGAAATGAATAATTATTATATTTATTTTAATTTTTTTTTTTTTTATTTAAATATACAGAGTCGTACGTGATAAGTTTAAATTGTAATATTGTATATGAATCAAAATAAACAACATATTATGTATATGTTTGTTTCAAAAATAGCTGCGTACATGTGTCTATTAGAAGCAAAAATGGCATGTTTTCCGTTTTATAAGAAAAATGCGAAGTAGATACATATATCACATTTTGTAAATTTTTCAAAATCGCATTTAATTTTATCTAGTACATTTCGTAAAATTTTCATATTAATGTTAAAAAATTGATTTGAAAAACACCATTAGCTTCAAAAAGGTAGATATCTTTTCCAAAAACAGTTTAGTTTCAAAAAGGTGTCTATTCCAGTGAATACTATGTATGTATATTTATCAAAAAAGCCTTTATTCTAATTCAATTGATGTATTGATATACAAAAAGTTATTTTCAAAATGTTGTAGATTTTTATTCTTCCTCTTTGTTATATTTTCATCGAATAAATTTGAATGTCGTATTGATCCATAAAGAAAAACAAAAAATAAATAGATAAAAAAAAATCACAATTTTGTTTAAAATACGGTCTCTTTTCTAAAGAATTATATTTTCTAAAAGGTACCTTTTTTCAGAAGTTGTTTTCAAAAGGTACTCTTTTCCAAATTTCAAACTAACTTTTCTCATGATATACATATATGCATTTTTTAATTAAAATTTCAACAGCATTCTACTTTCACAATGCTAACTAATTAAAAGAACCAATTTTCATATTTACAGATGCTATATACTAATAACAAAACGTTTTTCGTGTTTTTCTCAAAACGTGTTAACATAGAAAACCTGGCCTTTTGCTTCTAAGGGTGCGTTCATGTTGGAGCTGCGACACTAGCTTCGATAATAGCTGCGACAATAACGTAAAAAAAATATGTGTACACTCAAATGCATATGCTCATATTGACGATGAGAGCAGAGAGATCATTTTTTGCATAGCTTCGATAAGAGCGTCAATAAATGATTTTTTTATTTTCTTCGCTATTATCATCGATGCTATGCTCCGTTGATTTGTGGGTTCAAATTCAAAGAATATGTACATATTTGTTTATACTTTTAAAGATAATCTCTGTTTTTAAACCTAAATTAGAATTCATTGATTCACATTCGTATTTTGAACTGTTTTTAGTCAAAAATAACTCGTTCTCTGAAATGAACATTTTTTTTTTTTTTTTAATTTTTATTGAGACATTGAGTTCTTAATGTTAACTGTGAGTTTGTGACTGATGTATAACGTGGTTATACACTTCATATTTCATTGGTATCGAAGCTCCAATATGAACACTGCATCGATCTGCTCAGCTGTCGACATCACTGCTAAGCTCACAGCTATTGTCACAGCTATTATCGACGCTAGTCTCGCAGCTTCAACATGAACGCAACCTAATAGACACATATTTATAAAAATCGTTATACGGTTAGATAATGAATTATGAAATATCGAATTGATTTTTTTTTTTTTTTTTTAAAAAAAATTATTTCATTTATCATTTTATATTTATAATATATGAGTATATAATACAAATACAGTATAAAATTCAATATTAATTATCTTGAATGACATTCAATATTTTTCGGTGTACATATATATGTACATCTATTATAAACTTCGAACAATTATTATACGATATTTTATGATAAAAATTTCAAATAAAAAATTATATTTTTTTTTTCAATAGTTCAAAGTTCTAAATGATAAAAGTGGTAGATAGTTAACTTTTGATATTAAACATATACACATACATATAATATTCGTACATACATATACAGTTATGTGCAACTAATTAGAAACGACGGGTACAAAAAATGTATTATGGGTTTTTTCCACTCTAAAAGTGCGCTAATATTTTTATAATTTTGTTTATATTTTTATCATTCGATTTCCAAGAAAAACCCTTAAAAAGATCATTTTTGCCTGACGTTATGATATGCAGGCATTTGGGAATTCCTTTAGGTCTATGTTTTTGCATTGTGCAGGTAATTAGAAACGATTAGGAAATTTATGAAAAAAATTGAAAAAAAAACATTTTAAATTTAAATTTTATTTGAAAACATTTAGTATTTGGTTGGATACCCTTTTTGTTTAATAACTGCCTTACACCTAGCTTCCATGCTTCGTATCAAGGATTGGCACCTTGCAATAGGTATAGCTTCCCAAGCTTCTTCAACTTTTTGAAAAAGATCGTCCAAAATAGTGATATTTTTTTTAGCAACAGCTCTCTTTACGTCTCCCCATAAATGTTCGATAGGGTGTTTTCAAATAAAATTTAAATTTAAAATGTTTTTTTTTCAATTTTTTTCATAAATTTCCTAATCGTTTCTAATTACCTGCACAATGCAAAAACATAGACCTAAAGGAATTCCCAAATGCCTGCATATCATAACGTCAGGCAAAAATGATCTTTTTAAGGGTTTTTCTTGGAAATCGAATGATAAAAATATAAACAAAATTATAAAAATATTAGCGCACTTTTAGAGTGGAAAAAACCCATAATACATTTTTTGTACCCGTCGTTTCTAATTAGTTGCACATAACTGTAAATACATTATATGTATATAGAGAGATATACACGTATATATACTTATTACTCATTATTATTATAAGTAAACATATATAAATTATTCAAAAAATTCTAACATTTATAAAAATATGTATTTTACATACGAGTACATACACATATAGTATGTACACATATATGAGGAAATATTCAAATATTATTGTATTATAATGTTTTTACATTTTAACATATCCGTATATTAAAATGTAGATATATTATTATATGTACATTATTTATATTATAAAAACTTGTTCATTTATATAACATATGAATATGAATGTAAATACATTTATTTACATGTATGCGTGTCTGTTATTATTTACATATCTGTGTGTTCTGTTTTATATTTTGGTAATTTTTTATTTTTTTATTTTCTCTCTCCTTTTTTTTTTTTTTTGGCAAAAATTCATGAATTACGTTTTTTACAAACAGAATTTATTTCATAAAAATTTTATTTTGAAAAAAGAAGAAAAGAATTAAATGAATAACAACCAACAACAAAAATTCTAAAAGATGAGTCATTATTTTCATAATTAATTTCATAAGGAAATTATTATACTAAGTATGTAGAAGATAGCTACTTTGGATAAATATAATACATAATTGCAAATTAGAATGTTAGAAAATAAAAAAATAAAAATCAAGTAAACAAATTAAATTTGCGTGATCCTTATATGAAAAAATATACTATATACATATAATATACATATAATATATTTATGAATAAAAAGCACAGAGAAAATAATTAAATTAACATATAAGTATAAATATATGTAGACTTACAACATTGTATTGTAGAACCATTTAAAATTGGCAAAGGAGAAGCATGCGCAGTAGAACCTACTTACCCTTTCTACTGAAATTTAACAGTGATGGAAACATACAATTTTGCAAAATTCCTTCTTAAAAGGGAAATTCTCAATTCAAATGGGAATTTTTTATCTACACAATTTCATACAAAGTATATTTTATTTTGCAATATTTAATTCGATAAGGAAATATTTGTAAATTTTAAAATTGTAGTTACTATCACTGATCGCACATATTGTTATTGTTATTCTGTACTTTATTCATTCTGCTTTATCTAAATTCCAAATTTTTCTTTAGTAGCATGGCATTCGTCATATAATCACCATCATTAGAAAGGTGTTGCTATTTTTTAAGCTAAAAAAGAGGATATGCATTGTGTGTGCGGTCGGTAATATCTACACTCGACAGTCGCTGTGTTCACTGAGTGGATAATTTAATTCTTGTTTCCTTTGATTTTTTCTTTCTCCTACTTTCCTTTTATTCAAATGTTTCTTCAGTTGTATCGTTGTATGGCAGTCGTTGTACAGTGAACATTAAATATTGATATGTTGTTAATTTTTTAAGCAAAAAAGAGGATTTGCTTTGATGTGCGATTGATAATCGACAGTCTATATCTCTATATATACCCACTGCGTGGAAGACTTAATCTTTTTTTCTTTTTGCGATTTTTCGTACTAAAGGGCAAATTAAAGGAAATATTGAAAATATCTCCCATCTGCGCGAGTTTTTGCCATGGTTAGCTGGCTATGCTGTACTCGTATCTCGTATGTACCTTTATACATTACATATAATAATAGATATAAAATGTAAAATCTTCTTATATAATTATTGTAAATGAATAATATCTATTTGTATGTATGTATATACCTATAATTAGTATCTAAAATGTAAATAAATTTATAAATTATCTATTGTATCAACAATTTTTTTTTTAATATTTTACTTATTTTTATTTTAATTTTAATTTTTTTTTTTATATTTTGAATAAAAATAATTAAATTTTAGAAAATTTTAAAAATTTCATTTTTTTTTTTTTTTCTAATAAAAAAATAGCATTAATATAATAATGAACGAAATATGTACCTACATATTAAAATATTATTCATTTACATATATAGTATTTAACAATATTATATTATTACACTCATTATGATTGTATTGTTTTTTACTGCTGTATATACAAAATACATATCTATGGGTAATTCTAATTCAACTTATATATCTAAGAAATCTAACAGCCATTGCACAATTACAGCCCGCAACAACTAACAGCGTATCGCCGAAAGTTCACACAATTCGGGCGCAACTGCAGCGTAAAATATATATATGTATGAATTTTACATTTCTTCTTCTTGTGAATAGATTACTACTACTACAAAATCTAGGTCGGGATGGCTCGTTGTCACTGAAAAATAGAATAGAATCTATTTGGACGACAGCGACAGCGTAAAGTTTAGCGTAAAAAGTCCCATTTAATTACCGTATACGCTGTAGTTGTCGCTGGAATTGTGCGGTAGCTGTAAGAATCTAAGAAAAAAAAACGGATATTTCAAAATACATATTTATTTTAATTATAAAATAATATTCATCGTTTTATTTTTTTTGGCGTTCTTTTTTTTTTTGCAATTTTTCTTAAGATATAGGTAGTTTTGAAAATCGAAAATTCGTAATAAAAATTTACAAACACTTTTACTTTGAAATTGTCAAAAAAGTTTGAATAATTAAAGGGATGCTATATTGAGTTATAATTATAACTCGTTCTTTATCTTCAAAGTTTATGTTGTCAATTTTAGAATTGGCCATATGTATAATAGGTACATATGTATAAAAATAATAATTAAAAACAATAAGTCAAAAATACAAATATAAAAACAAAAATTAGAAAAACAAAATTAAAATTGAAAAATATTATAATCATTTTCAGTTAAAATATTGTAATTAATAAAAATGTTTCTTAATCAAAAAAAAAAAATGTTTATTACCTATATGAAGTAAATAATATGTAATGTATGTGGTACGTACATACTTATATATACTGTTATATTTATATATTTATATGGTCATATCCGTATACATTCGTTCGTCATAATAATCAAATTTTATTATAATCGCAAAAAAAAATTTATCAATACAATATTGTACACATTACACCATATACATATATATATGCAATGAGCATTTATAATATTAAAAGATTACTTTAAAAATACATAATAATAATAATAATAATAATAATAATAATAATAAAATATATACGTATAAATAAAAATTAATTAATAAGAGGAGTAAATTAAATATAGTCTTAAGCAAGCCATTCACGGTACAACTGTTGGACAAATCGCTGTTGTACAGCCGTTGGACAAACAATAATTGTATGCTAGACCACATATACGCTACAAACTGTTCGACCAACTTTTCTTTTAATGTAGTGTCTTTGTCTTTTCAACTTTGATATTATAAAGACGTGTAATATGCCGTTGAATATTGAAAAAAAGAAAATGTTTATTTTATATTCAGCTATTATTATGTCTTTTAAAACTAAAAAAAAAAAAAACAAAAACAAAAAAAAAACCGAATATGGTGCAAAAAATGGTTGTTAAAAAGAGAAGAATTTTCTCTTTACTGTATTCTTTGCTTTTAAAATTCCATAAACAAGGAAAGTTTTTATAACATTCAATAAAGTCTTTCTAAAATTTTTTATTTTTAATTGATGTCATACTACGATGTTTACTAAATACGAATGTAAACAAAAAATGAAATCGGTACAACTGATGTACAGCAAGCACACACATAATACAACGGTTGCATTATACAACAGCGGTTGTATTGCATACCCATCCGACCATACAACCGAGCTTGCGACTGTCGCATGCTTAATAAAACCAGCCCACACACTATGCAATTGTTGATCAGAAGCTTGTACAACCGTTTGTCCAACAATTGTATCGTAAATGGGCCGTTTTATACATAAGTAAAATATCAAATTATTTATGCACATTATTTATTATATTATACAGTAATCTGTATATACACAGACTATTTGTCATATTTTATTCGAATAATTGCATCAATCGAATTTTTAATAATAATTAAAAAAATTAATTTATTTTGTTTTTTGATTTAATACAGGAAAAATATACATACGATTGATTACGAAATTATTATTATTGATAATGATAATAAAAAAAAAAATTTTTTTTATAAATTTTAAATTTTTTACAGACACTATAAAAAATATTTATGATAGACATGACATTATGTACATTTGTACATATAGTATGTATACATGTGCAATATATGGTAGTATAATGATGATAATTCGAAACAAAGTAAAATAAAAAATACAAAGAAAAAAAAAACAATCGATAATCAGACAGATATTATTATGAAATTAAAAAAAAAAGTATAAAGTAGTATAAAGAAAATATATTCGCTTATATGTATTACATTTTATTGATATGTGCGCATACAAAATTTATGTAGTACAAAGTAATTATTATTATTTGATAATGATTTTTGATAATTTATTAAGAAAATGAAAAGATTATAAAAAAAAAATTAAAATTAAATTAAAAACAATTTAAATGTTGTTCTTGTGTTCCGAAAAAACAAAAAATACAATGTAAGTACTATTACTATCCTACTGATAGCACCATCTCTCAGACCATATTCCGACAGAGATATCGTGTAATGTGCCCGCACAGCAGTTTGTGGAATAACACGCTCCAACTAGACGGCTGTACATACATTGATGTCTTTTACACAGACGGCTCAAAAACAGACAATAACGCTGGGGCCGGCTGGAGTCTGGAGTCTTCTGATTCTAGACATGCGTATCCAATTGGATCGTATACCTCTGTCTTTCAGGCGGAGATATATGGTATTCTTGAAGTAGCTCATTGGACAATTGAAAGAGGATGAAAGGGCAGGTTCATTTGTATTTATAGCGACAGTCAAGCTGCGCTGAAAGCATTGAACTGCCCAAACGTCTCCTCCAAAATTATTCTCGATTGCAGATCTAGGTTGAATCATGTTGCAAGACATAATTCCGTGAATCTTATTTGGATACCAGGACGTCAGGGCTTTGGAGGCAATGAGGCAGCCGATAGCATCGCTAAAGAAGGCACAGAAACGCGTTTCATAGGCCCTGAATCAGTAATTCGTGTACCTACGACGGTGGTGAGAAATGCTATAGATAGATGCACTCACAGGTAATCTGCATGAGAATCTATGGCAAAATCTCCCAAAGTGTAGGCAAACCAAGCGCTTTATCAAAAAGCTAAACCGGGCTCTAGTGGCTTTTCTACTTAAACAGGGAAGGAAAGATTGCAGAGCTATATTTAACGCTCTTACAGGGCATAATTCCTGTGGAAAGCATCTCGCTACCATAGGAATCATCAGTGATGCACTGTGTGCTTCTTTTGGAGAGGAGGAGGATAACACGGAACACTTCTTATGTGAGCGCCTGGCCTTCTCCTCTATTAGAATGCGCATTTTCGGCACTGATGTCATTATAGAACCGAACAAATTGGGCCTGAAAGTCGAGTGGAACTCCTTCGTTATCTAAGAGCAACGAAGAAGTTTGACTAGACGGGGGCTTCGAGTACAAAAGATTCAATAATGTCATTGGGAATATACTGCACCAAATTAAATGTGTAAATCTTAAATAGGAAGTGTTTGAAATCTAACTGGGATTAAAACATCCCCATCGCCCTGAAACGATGTTGAAATTAAAGAAAGTACATATTCTTAGAATTACATTTATGTGTAATATCTATTTTTTTTTCTTAGATGTAGATACATATTATGTACCATATTTTAGAATTTTATGTATTTTTATTTTTAAATTTATTACATATTTTTTTATATATATTAATACATGTATATGTATTACATATTATATATACATACATACATAATATGCTGATGTAGCTCATTTATTTCATATTACATGAATTATATACAGATATTTTTGTATATATTTTTAATTTTTAAAATATAAATTTTACTTATTTTTTATGTTTGTTTTTTGTCATTATAATTATATTATATTTACGTACATATGTTACATATATTTAAATGATAATGAATATATGTATTAAAATATTGTTTTTATTCATTGTCAATGTCATTCATGTATAATATATACATAAACAAAAAAACAAATTTTTTTTTTTTTTTTGTATTTACATAATAATAAATGTTCACATATGTGTATCTAAAACATAAAGAAAAATGAAAAAATTATTCATCTATTTATGTATATCATGAAAATAATGAAGAGATTACTATGGCCCGAACGAAGGATATATTATGTGACGCGATAGAGGACAATCATTTAATGTGTGATTGAAAGATAGTATTGAATTCAAAAGTGCAGACCACCGACCAGAAATGACCGCAGACAAAATGACTGCGACGAAAATCATAAAATATACATATTAAAATTTTAACATCGTAAAATAAATAAGTTCTGAGACAACATATTAAGATATCTAAAGTCTTTGATAATACTTAGATCTATATATGAAATTTAACCACAAATAAATGGGAGAATAAAGATAGAATAAATATTATTTCTTTTTAGAGTGGTCTTTTGTTTTTTAAAAAAATAAAATCTATAAATTAGATGAATAAATTAGAAAGAAAAATGAAAATAATAAAAAATAAAAATGGTTTTATTATTTTGGCAAAATATCAAACTAAAAAAAAAAAAAAAATAATGAGAAAGAAAAACAAAAGTTGAAAAAATGATTATATAAATACGAATATGTATGTATAAGAGAGACCGAAAAGTCATGTCGTTTCTGCTGATATTCGTTTGCCAATATGGAAGCAAATTTTTGTCAGACAATTGAAAAACTGTCATTTGAGTAAATTATCTAAGAACACTCAGCCCTATCTCGATTGAGTTGAGACGTTGGAACGATAGTACTTCTCGATCGAGATGAAATTTGGTATTACAATTACAAGTCTAGATCGAGATCATGTTAAAACGTTCCTATGGAATAAATTGAAAGCGAAATAAATGTCATATCATATGGTTTTTTTTTTTTTTTTTTGTCAGTATTTAGTATATCGGCATTTTTATAATTTTGAAGAGTTGTAATAGGGCTTGATTATTTTTGATAAAACAGATTGATAAAATAATGTTTCCACATAATGTATCCGAAGAAAATAAAATTAACCGGTTCATCAGCTATACAACACTATTGTTTCAGTGGCATAATACAGAATCGATTTCACTTGAAATGAAAAATGAATTTTCTAAATGATAATCGAAAATTCAAAAAGGTAATGAGTCTCTCCGAATGAATCGTAACGAAGTAAGTATATAGAAGAAGTAGAACTAAAAATTATGTTTACTCTCCAAAAATATCGATTTTGTATGTTTGATGGAGTATTCATTTGGATGTTCATTTTGAATAGCTGAAAAAAAAAAAAAAAAATTGGACAAACTGTGAATGCACACCTTTATTATGAGCAATCGAATCGAGTAAAATATCAATCTTTAATAATTATTGAAAAATGACTAGTTCATTGATTAAAAATTTACCTCGTTGAATTTGATGTAAAAAAAAAAAAAAAAAAAATTTGCGACATTACTTTCCGGTCTGTCTAATTTAATATAATGATAATAATAATTTAATATGTAGATTTGTATATTTTTATGGCTTTAATAATATATTTTTCTTTAAAATACAAGCATATGTATATTTACAAAAATAGGTATGATGATTGTAGAAGAAAAAGAAAAATTATTAATACATATATTCATTTATATCACATGCGTACATATACACTACATATATTGTATATATGTACATATATTTATGTATTTATATATTTTAAATGAATAGGAAGATATATCGATACACGTATCATGCACAATGAATGAAAAGAAAAACGAAAAATCTACCTAAATAACAATAAATCAAAGAAAATAAAAATACATAAAATACATAAATGTAAGTATGTATATATAAGATAATGTATACATGAGATGTACAGTTTTATTAATGTTATATACAATACTATTTAGGATATACATATGCATTTATAAATAATAAAAATAATAATAATAATGCATTTACAAACATATGTTACATACATACATCTATGTAATGCATATATGTAAATATACATATGTACATTATGTTATTATGTTAAAAAATGTAATAAACACATTTATTTATAACATACATATACATATGTATACATTTTACAATATGTATGTTATGTATATAATGTACATATATTTCATTTTTAACTAAAGGTGATCTTTGGTCATTTTGAATGTGACCTTATATGTATATGTTTAACTGTGTATAGAATATTTATAATGAGTAAATATAAATTCATGTCGTGTAGTCGTGTAAATATTATACATATCTATATAATAAATAATTTTAACAATATAGTAGACTTACACATATTTATATATGTACTATTTATATAATAAAATGTTTGTATATATGTACAATATTATTAATATTATATCAATATAACATTGAATTATCAATGTATAGGTAGATACAGTGTTGTTTAAACAAAACGTCGTTTTCAGCAAAACGAAATTGAACTCTATAGTATATGAGTAAGGGTAAATTTCAAAACATTTAAAGACCGCCTCGATGCATAATCAACAGTTTCAAAACGATAACAATTAAATCGATGACAATGTCTACAGTCCAAAACTCATTGTGAATGCATCTGATACGCATCTGTCAAGCAATCTACGCATCCCGAACTTTTATGATGCAAAATAGATTTGAATAGATTTTTTTTCTCAGTAGCATTTCAATGATTTATTTTTATATGAATTTTATTATATGGAACCAAAGGTCAGTCTGTTTTAAACAAACATTTTGTACCGTTATAGGATGATAAATTGAATTTTTAATGTGTAGTGTTTTAATATTAATGACAAATTCCAAAAAAAATGGAGAGTATTATATTATACGAGTACTTACACTGAAAGTGTTTTTGCTCATTCGAAAATGGCTATAAAATATATCCATCCTGATATTGTTTAATTTTATTAAAAAATTGAGTGGATTCAAAAATTCAACACTGCGTTAGTGTTGCAAAAGAAGCTTTCGTCAACAGTTCATAAAGTAATCACGACTATAATCATGTGTTCATTTTTGCATTTTATTTGCAACACTGACTTATCACAAAGTCAAAATTTGCATCATGATTTTTGATGTTGCAATGAATAATAAATAACCTCAAATTCGTGACGTTTAGTTGATTTTAAATTATTATCAATACAATCATGGATCAAGAAAACAATGAACAGTGAGTTAAATTTCAATATTTAAAATTTGGTTTATTTATTTAATTTATTTTTGATTTTTGTAAATTTTTACCGATTTATAAAATTTTAAAAGACAACAAAACTTCAAAACTGTCGTAAAATTAATCAGCATCATCAAAGCATCCCAACATAAATAATCAGTGTTGGTGCTAACACTGCGGCAACACTTCTGCAACACTGAAAAATCATGATTAATTTTTGAACCCAGCCATTGTTTCACCTTTTTTGATTTAGTGAAGAGAATGAATTAATTAAATTTTAAAATTATGTACTGTAGGAGGTGAACCATTTTTCTTGTTGTCAAAACAAAGCAACAAATTCGTTTCAAAACGTCAAAGTTGTATAACTGCAATATCGATGCGAAGCATTAATGCTGTTTTAAAACTTTGCATGACGACTGTTTTGATGTCGTATCACAACACATTTTTGAGGCATTTTGAAACTCACCATAATTTGTAGACTACATTTTTTTTATTTTATTTATTTTACAAACATTGAAAATGATCATGAAAATTTTGTAATGTTTGCCCATTGTGATCCATCCCTTTTCTAATTTTTATTATCAAGAGTTTAATGATTTTATAGATATTACTTATTATATAAAAGGTTGTAGAACAACAATACAATACATACATACATATATTTTTTTTGGCAGTTTAATTCAGTTGAATGAATTTATGTTTTAATCTTCACCATCACCAATATATATTGTCATGAATTACATTACATAAATAAAATATATATCTTACATTATATTTTAGTATATGTACATACATACGTATGTAAATGTATAAAATTTTTGTCATTTAATTTTGATAAATCATCTTTGTTAGATAGCTTAAAAATGACCTTAGAAAAAAATCAAAATAAAATTTGACAAAATACATACATATACATATGTATGCTGCAACTATAACTAGTAATGAGATTACAAAAATATGTATACGTACATATATATTTTCACTTATAGTCGATTCAAAAACATTTTAAACTTTGTGTAAAAACTATACCATATGAATATTGTAGATAATAAAAGATAAATCTACATATATGTCTATTAGAAGCAAAAGGGCATGTTTTCTATGTTAACGCAGAAAAAATAACATGCCCTTTTGCTTCTAATAGACACAATCGTATAAGTGAATATAAGATATCCAAAATTTCCGGAATATTTTTAAATTGAAAAAAAAAAAAAAAATGAAGATAATCCTGAAAGAAAAAATCCGATTTTTTTTCTTTCGATAAACATTAGATTATGTGTCTCTTCTCAATCACATCAATTCATTCACATTCATACCCATAATATTTTTATGAAAATACTTTTTTTTATACAATTTAAAAGTTTTCTCTCTCAATAATTTTTTTCTATTTTTTTTTTGTTTGTTTTCAATTTCAATATCAAAACGAATATTTTTTTTTTTTCAAATATACATATATACTTACAATGTATATAGTATGTATATTAAGTGAACAGGTACAGGTATGGCACCGCCGATCAATAATTTCTTGTCAGATATATCATCCAGTTTATCATCAGTAATCAGTTACTGGTGTACATTGCTGATGGGAAAAATTAATGATCGACTTGGGCAAGAGTAGTGCGCTGGCTGGGGTTCGAACCGTGATCTCAAGATCACAAGACCGACACCCAATCATCGAGCTATTCAAGCCCCTTAAAACGAATATGAATATGAATATTGTATCAATAACAAATAATATAATAATTACATACACACACAATATTATATGAATGTACATATAATATACGTATATAAAGTATTGTTAAATAAACAAAAATAAATGATATTTTTTATTTTAAATTTTTTTTTAATTTAATATAATTTTTTATATTAATTATTTCTTTTCTTTTTTTTTTTCTATTGCAGAATATTTTCAATTATATGGTGTTTTCACAGAACAACACTGTATTTATATACATATAACATTTATATAAGTACATAAGTTCAATTTGTCGCACACATCATACACATCAACAAATCGCTGTTTATTCATCATTACGCATGCATAAAATTTTGATTAAAAACAAAACCACAATAGAAAATATTTTATAAGAAATAATAAAGTAAAAAAAAAAATAAAAAAAATAAAGTTTTAAACTAAAATAATCAAAAATGATGCGATAAGAAATTAAAAGATTTTGAAAATCAACCACATTATGTTTATAAATATATATATGTACATACATACATACATATTATACTTTAGATATTTGAAAAGCCAATAGAAAGCTATAGCTAATTATAATAAAAATATAATAATAATATATACATAAATCTATATATATATATAGGCACACACACACATAAATATATATATTATATGCTTGCCAGCTTATATAAACATTATAAATATAAAAAAGAGATATTAAGTATAATAATAATTGAAGAAAATTTAAATAAAAAAAAATAAAATAAAAAATTAATTTAAAATAACATATTAAAAAATTATCAAAATATAATATTAAATTTTTAAGGCGACAATAAATAAAGAAAAAAATAATAATAAAATAATAATAATAATAAAGTAAAATATAAAAAAAAAAAAATTTAATAAAATGAATAGTCTAGTTCGTGTATTTAGTAATTTTAAAGAATTTTACAATGAAATAAATGGAGCAACATTAACTGGTGCCATCGATGTAATTGTTGTAGAACAGCCAGATGGTGAATTTTTATGTTCACCATTTCATGTACGTTTTGGTAAACTTGGAGTGTTAAGAAGCCGTGAAAAAGTTGTAAGTATTAAACATTAATAATTATAATTTAATTAAACATTAAACATTAATTTATTAAAATATATACAAAATAAATACTTAAAATGGCCTGTTTCAGAAAGTTTTAACGCAATTTTTGATTCCTTATAGAATTTGCTTCGTACGTAATAGATAAAAAAAAAGCATCTATTTTTTTTAAAATTTTCATTTTCTATATTTTCAATTGCTGTACTAAAAGTCTATGTTAATTTATTATTTATAAAAATTCTTAATTTTCTGTTAATACGGACCATTAAATTTTTAATATTTCTTTTTTTTAACCTACGAGATGCCGATATCTATAAATTTCTAAATGTTTTCATTGTCGTCGCTTCTTTCTCTCTTCAACCCAGTACCTCTCAATTTACTTCAACTCAGTACGGAGTTCTGGAACGTTTGGAGGATTGAGTTATTTTAGGTACAACATCTACCTGCCTTCTTGTGCACCAGCTCATTGCTTCTCCTGAATAGTGACTGGTTGCTAAATCAGGCCAAAAAATCCTTAAATCTTCGTGTCTTTGTAGAAACGGTAGAAGTCTATTCTGCAAGCACCCTTCTGCGTATACCTCGATTTCAATTGTTCATTTTGCAAAAACAAAGGCCTCAATCGAAGTCCAAACTTCAAATTGCTTTCCACACTACTAACACTTTTGGACCGAATTTTTTTCTTGAAATTATCTGTGGATCTTCTGGAACATCAAATCTATCATTTCCGGAATAGAATTGATCACAAGATAGCGCAGGAAAATCGTATTCGAAATCGTAAACGAAAAGATTTGTCGGAATTATCCAAATATTTTTCAAAAAAATTTTTTTCTTGTATTTGATCCGTTCGACGACATTCTTACAAACGATGTAAGTTTTGGATAAAAATCATATTTATATATATCTTCAAAGGAAAGTGAATTCCCTGAATACACTTTTTAAAAAAAGTATACTATTTATTTTCTTAGTAACCCGAGTTAGAAAATGCATTAAAACTTTCTGAAACAGATCTTCTTATTTATTATGTATACTAGATGTATACATAAATCTATCTTATCAATGTACAATAATTAATGCGATTGGAGTGCGAGATACATAATTTTGTATGAGTTTCTATTCATAAGTCTTAATACTGTAATATCTTCATTCATACAAAATCATTTGTACACATTATTTTCGAAAAGTTTGAAATTAATTATTAAAATTTAAATGTTAAAATAACATAGTATTATATTTACGTTTTTCTTTTTTTTTTTATATTGATAGTTTGTTTAATTACCGATAAAATATATCTATAACGTTTTTAATAATATCTAGACATTAAAAACTCATCAATTTGCTAAAAAGAAATTTAATAGTTTCGTTCAATAATAATATTAACTGAGACGCAATATTAGCTGTGTTCCTTTCACGTGAGCGAAGTGTACTTCTAAGCAATTATTTTAGCAATGACTCAAACTATTCAAAGAAACATTAATAATTTTCAGAAGTGAAGCAAAAGATAAGCTTAAAATTATTTTACTTTAAATTTGAAAAATTTATATAAAACACTCCATATGATATTTGTTTATACCAAGAAATCTAACGTAAACAGTCAATTTCCATCTGTTGGATAATGTGAAACTAAAAAGACATCTGGTAGAAAGAAATAACGTAACTACTGACAAAGTATGAGTGAACTACTTTTGAAAAATTGTTTGAGCAGTTCACACATAAATTAATATTTAGTGAAGTATTAAACCAAATTGATTTTCAATTACTTTGCTCACGTGAAAGGAACACAGCTATTGTATGTGTAGTACTTTATAAAATGCGTGCAAGGATTTGCATCATAATTCTTGTATCGTAAATTTTTATCACTGCTACACCATACATATGTACACACATGCTAATACATTTATTTTGTGTTTACAAAACAAAACGAATTCAAATTCATTTAAAAAAAAACAAAAAATACACAAATTTTTATTAGGAGGTAGATAACTTCTATTGTGCATCTTCAATATGTTTATGTTTATGTAGGTAGTTCAAGATTATAATTCCGATTAAAAAGTATCATAAATTGATTACCTATGTATATGTATCTATTTAAGTCTTTACATTTTTTATTATTTTGTTTACTATAAAAACAAAAAAAATTAATAAGAAAAAAAACAGCTTTTAGCACATGTTATATTTTCATATACATTTATGTTGTAAGTAAAGTTCAATAAAGTTCATTTTATATATATATATGTATGTATATATGTATAATGTATTTTGTAAAAATATATGCGTTTACTACAAATTAATAAGTATACGAGTATCTATTTATTTATTCAATTTGAATTTACATAAATTACAAACAAACAAAATACTTATATGTACATATATACAGTATATATATAAATTACATTATATAGGTATGTATAAATATTTTTGTTTATGAATAAACAAAAAACAAAAAGAAAAAAAAAATGAAAATGACATTGAAATTTGAAACTTATTAATATTTTGATAAAAGTAAAATTTATTGCGGTTTTCATTCATGTACATATAAATACATATGTACTTTTATATATACGCGTTCACGCATACGCATATACATACATATGTACCTATATCCAATTTCATAACAACACATATTTACATAAATATACATATGTAGGTACCTAAAAACATGTTGTTTTACTGTTGTGATTTGATATGATAATATAAAATATGATTTTATTTTTATTATGTACAATCACGATTTCGGCTGTCATTTATATACAATACATAGTAAATAATTATATACAGTGTGTCCCCATTTTGGGTGCAGGCATTTTGCCAGTCGATAGGTCTTGCTAAGAAATGAAAAAAATCGTCTGGCAGGGGGATGGGTCTAATATCAAGGGGTGATGAGTTAGGAGGCTTAGAAGTTTTTTTTTTGAGGTTAATTGACATTACATTTTTTTCCATAATTCAAAAACCACGACAGATAACTGAATAAAATAAATTGCAAATGAAAGGCAATCCATTGGGCAATATTTTAAGTACATAAAGATAATTAAAAAAAAAAAAAATAGGGTAAAATTTTGAGATATTTGACCTTAAACTCAAAATTTTGCATTTTTTTCCATGAAAATTTGAATTTGATGTATCATATCTTTGGCATCACTAAACCGATCTGTACAATTCAAGTATCAAAGTAAGGACTGATTAATTATATTTTCAATGAATGCAAAATAATTGAAAAACGAACAAGGATTTCGTGAGTTATGACCACAAATAGGAAGCAATTCACTTGACTTCAAAAAAAAAAAAAAAAAAAAAAAAAACTTCTGAGCCTCCTAAATTGACTGGCAAAATGCCTGCATCCAAACATGGGACACCCTGTATACTATGGTTCAATATGATATAAACATATGTACGTATATATATATATACATATGTATTTATGTATTTACGTATTCGAAACTCGTATTATAAATTATAACGTATATTATAATACTATATGTACGTAAACGTAAAATAAAAATTTTTAAAATCATACGATTTTAATTTCAAATTAAAATTACATATATATGTATACATATACATACAAACTAATATTTATATAATATAATATTTGAATAAAATTAGAATATGTGAGGACACATGGTATTAATAGTGTGATGGGGGCTTGAATAGCTCGATGGTTGAGTGTCGGTCTTGTGATCTTGAGATCACCGGTTCGAACCCCAGCCAGCGCACTACTCTTGCCCAAGTCGATCATTAATTTTTCCCATCAGCAATGTACACCAGTAACTGATTACTGATGATACAAACTGGATGATATATCTGACATAAAAATTACTGATCGGCGGTGCCATAATGGACTCAGTATCCGCGTGCACTTAATATATACTATATACATTGTATGTATATATGTATATTTAAAAAAAAAAAAAAAAAAAAAAAAAATAGTGTGATGATAATAAATGAATATAAAATTATTATGATTCATTGAAATTTCATAATATCTGTTTTTACACTATTTTCCATTTTTTCATACATGCATATTATACATACCATGAATATCATTGTGTGATATATGTAAATATCAATTTTATTTGCTTAAAATATTAAATAAATGATATACATATATATAATATGTTATTCTAAAATATTATAAAATAAAGTAAATGTATTTTATTTCTTCTTATTTTATTTGTTTGTTTGTTTTGTTTTTTCCGTTTTTTATATTTAAACAAAAATTTGATGACTATGTACTAAATATACATAAATACAAAACACATATTTACGTACGTATTATAAGTACATATGTATGTAAATACATACTGTATTTTGTTGTTTTGTTTCCTTTTATCGATAAGAAAATTTTGCTTACAATGATTATTGAAATTTTTTATTGAGCTCTGTTTAACTTGAATTCTTATAATCAATTCTTTGGAAAAAAATACGTTTATATATACATATACATTATAAAATATCTGATGATTAGGTGAAAAATAAGAATAATGATTAATTTAAAACAAATAGTAATTAAAAAAAAAATGTATATAAAACGTGTGTATGTAACCTACCTATAGATATTTACGATAGAAAATTATTCATAATTAATACAACGAGTATACATATATACATATATGTATATTTATAAGTATGTATATCTATATTTTGTATGCTTTTTTAATCTTCTTTAGATAAAATAAAATAAAAAATTTAGCAATAAAATTTATTTATTTATTAATTTAATTATTATTATTTTTTTTTTTTAAATATAATTTTCTTATCTTTAGGTCGATATTGAAATAAATGGAGAACCAGTTGATATTCATATGAAATTAGGTGATTCTGGTGAAGCATTTTTCGTTGAAGAATGTCCAGAAGAAGAAATTGAAGAATTACCAGCAAATTTGGCAACATCACCAATTCCAACTAATGAATTTCATAAATATGAAGAAAGAAAAAATTATACGTAAGTTAATAGTTAATAATATTGTAAAATTCGATACATATTTCGAATAATAATGGGCCCTATTATGAGTGTCGATAATATCGACAATCGACAAAATTCAAAACGAGACGAGACAATGTAAATTTTGTATTATGTAAATTGGTCGCGCCTCGACAGTAAGATATTGCCATATCAAATTTTATTTTCATTCAGTTTTACCATTTAATTTCTATAAAAGTTGTCAAATATTTCGATATAAAAATTTATAATTCATTTTTTTTTTCAATTTTGAATAAATATTTTAATTAATTTTTGTAATTTTTAATAAATACATATTTGATTAATTTAAATAATTTGTAGCTGAGTGCAAAATATAAAATAAACATATTAATTTAATAATGGATTCAATCATGTTTTTTTTTCCACCGGGCCGGGAATAATGTTTGAAGTTGCCTCGCTTAAACAGCATTTTTGGTGATTTTTCTTTAATTAATTAAATTAAACTTAAATAAATTGAGCAGAATAATTAAATACACCTTATCTTATATACAAAGCATACATAAAATGTGAAATCACCATAGACAACTATATGCCTGTCGATTAGTTTTAGCTGATCGACTCAATATGTCGATATTCTCGCCTCAAATCGACACTCATAATACAAAATTTTGTCGAGTCGAGGCGATAGTCGATGACGAGACAATATTATCGACACTCATAATAGGGCCCAATATTATCGTAATTATCATTTTATTATTATTATTATTTTCATTTTCATTTATTTTTATTTTTATTTATTTATTTATTTATTTTTATTTTTTTTTCTTAATTATATTTATTTTCATATGATTTTTATCTCTTCTTAAAAAATAGAATTGCTAACGATGAATTACCTTTACCTTTACCTTTACCTAGACGTAATTCAATTGATTTTTCAAAAGATCTTGATGATGATAATAAAGAAAATAAATTTGAGAATCAAATATCCGATTATACTCATCGAAGGTAAGATATGAACAAATAAATGAAATTTTTTATTTAATAATAATAATAACAGTAATAAATGATAATAAAGATCAAATAAATATATATATATGTATATATGAGCATACATATGTGTCTATTAGAATCAAAAAAGAATCATAGGATTGTTAAGTGAAATTATTGAGATAATCATGAAAATGTTCTCATATCCAAATTACTGCTATTATCAAATGTTTTTAAAATCTATCCTTTTCTACAGCACAAATAAACATGAAATAACAAAATAAAAAAAAAAAAAAAAAAAAAAAAAAAAAATTTCTTATGCCCAATTTCACAGTCGAAGCTTAAGTTTTGGCTTAGTTAACACTACAGAAGAGCTTAAGTTGTGGCTTAATTTTTTTTTGGATTTCACAATAGAATTTTATCTACAGCTTAATTAAACCAAGCTTAATGAAAAAGAATATTTTTTGTAAGCTACTGTAGCTTGTCAGAAATATCAAAAATGTCAAATTTATATTAGCATTTATTAATTTGTGATTTGTAAACTATTTAGCTTTTCAAAAATTGTCAAGTTTATATTATAATTTATTACATATTTTGTAAATGTAATTTTGGTGGTGTTTTTATATTATGATTATAATTTATATTTATATCAACAATAATTGTATATCTTATGATTTCAGATTTTCACAAATTAATTCTATATACCTAATTGCAAAACACGATAATTTCATTTACTTATATAGGTTTGACATTTGGTGAACTTATTTTTACCAGTTAACTTTACTTAAGCGCTGGATTTTGACAGCTTAAGTTAAACCAGCAATAAAGCCACCACTGTGAAATCGAAAAATTTATTAAGCGGAATTTTAAGCCATATCCTGAATTTAAGCTTCCACTGTGAAATTGGGCATTACAGTTTTAGTTTAAATTACATATAAAATTTGGAAAAGGTTACTTTTTGTAACTGATACATGGAAAAGGCTACCTTTTGAAATCAAATATCTAAAATGAAACTCGTGAAAAAGAAGAAAACATATACATATAGTATGTATAAAAAAAATTCGAAAACTTAATTTTTTTTAGCAATAATTCATAAAAACAAAAACAAATAACAAAAAATAAATCCTACAAATAAAAATAATATATAAAAAGATCTGTACCGTTTTCTTGTGGTTCACATATTTATTCCTCGGTAACATCTTTGGTAAAATTAGGGTAACAAAAAAAAACATCAAGTAACTCAAGTACATATTATTGTATGGACTACTGTTGTACTCTAAAGAAGAAGAAAAAGTCTCTTTTGAAAATTATATTTAATTTTTGTACAAAACGTATAGAGGCTTTTCCCTTTCAAAGTTTTTTGCTTTCGAAGTTCAATATTAATGTGTCGGAAAAGACAACTTTTTGATATTTCAAAAAATATGAAAAAGGTTACCTTTGAAAAAAACGAAAACACTGATTTTCGATTCGATTTTTAAAGGATAAATTGAAACTTTTTCAAATTATTTAAACTATTTTTAATAGAAAAAAAAAACTAACAAATAAAATGGCATATCTATAACTCTTTTTTTTTTCTTGAAAAACTTTTATGATACCGTTTTGATTCTAATAAACACATATGTATATGTATTTTTTCAAATTTTTATATAACATACAGTATTATGTGTGATTTGTGTTTATTATAGAGAAGTAGTAGTAAAATTTTATACATTTTTTTTTTTTTTTGTTTATTTATTGTTGTTAAAACCATATAGGCATACTGATAATGTTTTAAGTAGAAGAAATTTGGAAACCAGCAAAATAGAATATACAACGCAAAAAATTAGACAAGAATGGGCTGTACACGAAGAAACGCTATTACAGTTTGATGTGAAGAAAAATGTTAGTAAAAATTTAATTTACCTAAGTAATTTGAAATATCAAAAATTTGAAATCTTTATTTATTTATTTTATTTTATTTTTTTTTTCATCTTTTTGTTGATTAAAAATTTAGTTTTAACTAATATAAATTTACGTTATTTATGATATAATGTACATATTCATATAAATGTAAATAATAATTTTAAACATTTCATTTACCAAATCATTTACTTATACACATAGTTATCCTTCATAATTTGTTTGTCTTGCTATATTTATGTATTTTCTAATTTGGATTTCAATTTTTGTTTTTTTTTTTTTTCTTTTTAATTTTTATTTATATTGTCCCATTATTCAGGATGAATGGATAAATAATATTGAACCGGCTACTACTAAAATTGATGTAAATGTAAAAAATCAAAATAATGATGAAATCATTGATAATGAGCAACAATTAAAACAAGATAAATGCAATCAGAAAACAATTAATGATTTGGTGGAAATAACAGCAACATATGAGAATAATACAATAAAATTAACAGATGATACCAAAGCTAAAGATGATAATATCAATGTAACAAATAATGTTAATAGCAATAATAATAATAATAATAATAATAATAACAATAATAAAAATGAAGATTCAAAATCAAAGAAAAGACGCAGAAAGAAGTCACAAATTAAAAAGAAAAATTCACAAAATGCTCAAGCTCAACAGCAACAACAACGTAAAAGTTCATCAAGCAGTTCGATTGGTAGTATTCAAATTGAAAATAATGAACCGGAACCAGATATAATTGAATTATCAAATAATACAACTGGCTCATCGAATGATGAATCATCATCAAAAATCGATGAGAATTCATCGAATAGCGAAAATAAAACAATTATTGAGAATAGTATAAAATTTAATTTGAAAAATAATGATAATAAAGATAAAGAACAACAACAACAACAACAACAACAAGATAAAAACCAAAGTCAAAATCAATCGACACCAAATCGATTAATACGTGATCTTGATATTCATTTCTTTAGTGATACTGAAGTTGCATCGGTTGGATTAAGTCCACATTGCTCTAGACCATCTACACCAATTCAAAGTGATAGTGAATTAGAATTGAGTCAAAGAGAAAAAGATGAAGATGGTAATTTAATGACGAATTCAGCATCATGGAAATGGGGTGAATTACCGCAAACTGATGAACAAAAAGATGTTCCACAGGTCCAGCAACGTAACTCAATGTTAAGTGGAATGTTCAGTTTCATGAAGAAAACGAATAAAATGCGTAAAAATGCAACATCAACTGAAGGTGTGTATTTATCTGATTTAGATACAGATTGCATGGATCCTGAAATGGCAGCATTATATTTTCCACCTATTAATAATAAAGATACTTCTTTAAATATCCTTCCGGAAGAAGATCGTGAAAGTGGAAATGGTACATCATTACCGCATAGTCCTAGTTCAATGGAAGGCGGACTGAAAAGTTTGGATTCTGATTATGATGATAGCCGAACTGAAAAGTAAGTTAATATGAATGAAAAAAAAATTTTTTTTTTTTTTCTTATTGATATTGTGATATAATTAAAATTAAAGATATTTGGATTTTGTTGCTATATCATTATGCGGAGGAATAGATAAAGATAATGGACCAGCCGATGAAGATTTTGATCGTCATATGATTAAATATTCAGATGTAAGTTAATTTATATTTTTTATTTTAAATGTTCATATGAAAATTTGTAAAAAATAAAAATAAAAATATGTCATTGTATTTGCATGATATGTATTTATTCACAAATTTTTGCAATATTTTCTATATCAATCTGTATCTGTGTATCATTTACGTACATATATACATACGAGGGTCACACTGAAAGTTTTTACAATTTTATATATGAAAACATAATTTAATAAAAATTATTTTTTTATTGTTTTTCAAAGTAGTCATCATTAACATTAATGCACTTTTCCATCCTTCGAAACCATTCATAAAAACAGTTCTGCCACTCAATGTTAGTTATCTCAGATACAAGTTGTTCATATGCTGATACTGCTGCTTCAGGCGTTGAAAACTTTAAACCAGCCATTTTATTTTTGATTTGAGGAAATAGAAAGAAATCACACGGTGCAAGGTCTGGACTATACGGTGGATGACCTAGTTATTTTATTTTATTTTGCTGCAAAAACGATTTAGTTTCTTCAGCTGAATGAGGTGGTGCGTTATCATGATGCAATGTTATGGTGCTTTTTGGTCGTTTTTCTCTTATTTTCTGCAACACTTTTGGTAGGCAAACTGTTGTATACCATTTTGCTGTCACGGTTTTTTTATCTTCTATAGCTATTGTGCACACATGACCAGTTTTACCGAAAAATGTTACAATAATCTGTTTTCCAACACTGCGGGCCTGCTTCACTTTTGTTAGTTTTGGATTTTCTGGAAACACCCACTGAGCAGATTGACGTTTTCTTTCCGGTTCAAATGAATAAATCCAGCTTTCGTCGCCTGTCACGATATTGTAGACCAGATTTGACTGTCCTCTTTGATACAAATCTAAAGTTTTCTTGCACCACTCCACACGAGCTTCTGTTTGATCGGGTGTCAAAAAATGTGGTATCGATCTGCAACAAAGTTTTTTTACCCCCAAATGGAGAATAACTTTTATTTGACTCATGTCAATCCCAAGTGAAGCACGAATTGTGTTGTAGGTGACTCGATTGTCTTCTTGTATCATTGTCTGAACAGTATCGATGTTTTCTTGAACTACTGCGGTTTTCGGACGACCTTCACGCGCTGAGTCAGCTAGGTAATTTCTTCCACGTTTGAACTCATTAAACCAGTTATAAACAGACTTAGCAGATGGTACCTCATCACCAAATGCCAAACGAAGCCGTTCAATACATTGTTTTTTATTTAAACCCGCTTGAAAGTCATAAAAAATCATTGCTCTATAATGCTCACATTTTAATTCCATTTTTTGACAAACACAATAACTTTCACTGAACACCACAGAATCAATTAACCAAATGAAAACAAATTTTATAAGACGTAGTTAATCAGAAAGGTTTAAACTTTTGTTTAGCATATTTAGTGGGGGTTTTACCTACCTGCATATACCTAATTGTAAAAACTTTCAGTGTGACCTTAGTATATACATATAAACATTTATAAGTGCTCATATTTTTCACTTCATATTTTTTCTTTTTTTTTATTTTTTGGTTGTTTCTTTCTCTGTTATATAACTAAAAACAAACAAACAAACAAATAAATAATCATTGTAAATAAAAATAAATGAAAAAAAAAAAACATCGAAAAACAACTACAAAAATATTTGTAGGTTTGTAAAAATCCAGGCATATTTTCTTCATCAAATTTAGTTGTACGATTAAATGGTAAATACTACAGTTGGACTGCTGCATGCCCCATTGTCATGACAATTATAACATTCCAGAAACCATTATCTGACGTGAGTTTAATAAATATTATTGTAAATCTATTCAAAATAATGTGAATGCATTCTCGATGTATAATATCTACTTATTAAAACTTTAATTTTTTTTTTTATTTTATTTTATTTTAATTTAATTTCTGTTATCACATTGCAATTTAATATTTAACTTTTAATGAAAATAAAATTAATTAAAATTAAATTAAAAACCAATATTTTTTATTTCTGAATTAAATTACAATAGATATTATATCACTGTATATTTTTTGTTGATTTTATATTTAAAGGATGCAATTGAACATTTAATGAATGTATCAAAATCATCATCATCTGGTATTGCAACTGAAGATGATATTTCATCATCATCGATAAAAAGTATTATAAATGCAAGTATTTCATCAGAAAATTCTGTCCAAGAAACAAAACAACGCGGATATTCTTGGTGGTATTGGAGACGATCTGGTAGAGATAAACATGATACTAAAGATGCTGATGGTAAAGGTTAGTTCAAATTATTAAAAATACAAAAATATGATGTACTTTTTATAGTTTTATATATATATAAAAATAAAAAAAATAAAAAAAAAATTCATTTTCAATTTAATTTAAATACAACAAAAAAAAAAAAAAAAAATAGAAATTGATCAAACTGCCGTTGCAACACAAACATCACGCGCTAATAGCCCAGATCATCCAATCAATTCAAATCAAAATACTCTGATAAATGAATCTAGTACATCATCGTCAGATATTATTAGAGGTTTCGATGGTAGATCTTTGGATACAAGTGATTCATCTGTAGATAAAACATCGGAATATCATATTGAAAATAATGGAAATACAAAAGAGAAATACCGAAAAAGTTTACGTCTTAGTTCCAAATCAATTGTTAGTATACATTTTGAAAAAAAAATAAGAATATTTATACAAACTATAATTATGTGTAATTTTTTCTATTTATCTAAATTTTTATATAAAAAATTACAGAAATGTTTAAATCTAAAGCCGGGCATGAATGAAATTGAATTTAGTGTTACGACTGCATATCAGGGAACAAGCCGTTGTAAATGTTATCTATTCCGTTGGAAATATAATGATAAAGTTGTTATATCTGATATTGATGGTACAATAACAAAATCAGATGTACTCGGTCATATATTACCGATGGTCGGAAAGGATTGGGCACAAATTGGTGTTGCTCAATTATTTTCAAAAATTGAAGCTAACGGATATAAACTTTTATATTTATCAGCACGTGCTATCGGTCAATCTAGAGTAACACGTGAATATTTACGTTCGATACGTCAAGGTGATGTTAAACTACCAGATGGGCCATTATTATTGAATCCAACATCATTAATATCAGCATTTCATCGTGAAGTTATTGAAAAGAAACCAGAACAATTTAAAATTGCATGTTTATCTGATATTCAAGCTTTATTTCCTGAAAATCCATTCTATGCTGGTTATGGAAATCGAATAAATGTAAATACATTCATCACACATACGCACATTAAAATCAATTTAAATAATTATTATTATTATTTTTTATTTATATTTTTTATTGGATTTATATTTTTTTCATGCTTAGGATGTCTGGGCATATAGAGCTGTTGGTATTCCAATTATGAGAATTTTTACAATAAACACAAAAGGTGAACTGAAACATGAACTAACGCAAACATTCCAATCATCGTAAGTACAAAATTACATATTTCTAATTTCTTCACAATTATTTTAATATATTTTTAATTCATTTCATTTCAATAATAATTTATTATTCTAAATTAACAATAATAAAATAATAATAATAATGTTCAATTCGTAATTACATAATTTAAGAAAATAATATTACAGAAATATGTACATTTATTTAATGATGATAAGTTTCAATAATTTACTCATATTATTCAATTCTTAAATTATGTAAATTAATAATTAAATATCATATATTTAAATACACACAAACATAAATGTATTAAATGAAAGTCATATAAAAGTCAACCAAAAGCAGCGCATCAATTACTTACTAATTATTGCTAAATATCATTTTTATTCAATCTTCGCACAAACAAAATTTACTACTTCTTTGATATACTTTAATACTTTTAACAATATTACGAAATTGGTGAATCATTAAATTGTTGGTAAGAAGGTATCTAATTTGTACATAAAAAAAATTGAATTAATTAATTTAAAAATTTTATCCTACAATATTAAGTACATACATACATATTTGCATGATTTTATAAATATTATATTAACATAATACATTTATAAATAAGTACAAATAATATAATATTATCAAAGACGTATGCATACATATACATATTTAACTAATAAATGGAATTAATTGAAGTTAAATTTTGCTCATTTTCCAATCTTTATAACTATGATGATGTCTAATTTGAATAAAATTTAGTTGATGGTAAAAGTGCTTGTTAACACGCGTCTTTACTTATTATTATGTACATACATACATTTATGTCTTTGATAATATATAAATTTTTAATGGTAATTTTATTTACATAAATTTAGTATCGAATTCATGAATCGATATTGATCTTGATCTAATGATATTTTAAATTTTATAAAATTGTTACCTTTTCGAATTTAAATGATTTGTAGTATTATTTTGTTATATATGTATATTTTTAGGGTATATTTTTATCTTTGAGATTAATTGTTTTTAATTTGAATAAATTTAACAAATGATCAGTAATTATCAGAGATAAATGAAACGTAAAATTTACATACAGCCCTATTACAATTCTCGATCGAGTCGAAACGTTGAAACGATAGTACTTCTCGATCGAGATCATGTTCAAACGTTCCTATGGAATAAATTGAAAGCGAAACAAATGTCATATCATATGGGCATTTTTTTTTTTTTTTTTGGTTAGTATTTAGTATATGGGATTTTCATAATTTTTATTCTATTTTAAACATTAATTTAATTTAACAAAAATTTAATAAAAATCACATGTTACTTTTAATTTTAAAATAAAATTTTCAATTTTTACACTGTTCGCAACCTCAATCACTATCGAGCTAAATCGAGAAAAAATTACGACTCGATCGAGAGTTGTGTTGTGATACCACTTATCGACATAATTTCCACTGGAATGGAAGATAAATGAAACTCGATCGAGACTTGTAATACAAAATTTCTCGATATCGAGAAATTCTCGACTCGATCGAGAGTTGTGATAGGGCTGATAATTTGAGAATCAATTATTTATTTATTTTTTTTTTCCAAACTACATATCTTAAATTATTTGTAATCGAAAAGGATATACATTTATCTATATGTAAATATCGATTAATGAATACGATTCTTAATTTCTAAAAAAATAATAAATGTTATAATCTTCTACTCTTATAATCTCCTAAACCTTTACACATACATAAATACATATACATATGTAAATTTTGAATATATATATTACGAATGGAAAAAAAAAATCTTCATTATATAACCGAAGTCAAAAAACAAAAAAAAATATATTATAAACATTGCATACACGCATACACATACTACATACATACTACACACATACACATATATTTATATTGTATATAATAATAATATCGCTAAAAATTAAATGTATTTCAATGTACATTACCAAAAAAATATATATACATACAGTTGACTCGCGATATAGTGAACCCAAAAAAACAAGGCATGTTCACTGTATCAAAAAATGGTCGAGGAGCCCGGTTGAGTGAACATTCAGAATTTCGAAGGGTATCCGTGCGTCACTTTCAGAAAACAAATAAAAACGTGCGTTTAAGAAAAAACTTTTCATTCTTTTATTCTATATACTAATATTACATACATATAAGTATTTACTCTTTTATTTGTATATACATACATAATTTGTAATTTTTTGTTGTTTTTTCTTTTTTTCCAATAAACACATCAATGCTTTATCTTTTGTTCTCCGAATAGCAAGAATGTCTTTTATGTCTACGCATTGTTGTTCAGACCATTTTATACAGGTATCAAAGGCTTCCAACGCTTTTTAAAAATTGAACTTGTCATCCAGGCATTTTTTGAATTGGCGTATTCAACTGGAAGTTTTAAATTTCTCAACACACGCGGTTGTTTCGATTTCCCTATTACTAGTGGCTTCAGCTTGTGACTTCCATTAGCAAGAAATGCTATTCTTTGCTTACACATTTTCATGCTTTTCACTAGCTGACACATATGTTTTCTCAGGTAGTGCTTTCCAAAATAATCCGCTTTCGTCAGCATTGTAGAGCTGATCATTTGTTAGATTTAGAGATCGAATCTTTTCGACCAAACTCTGTTGAAACGGTCTTACCAATTTAGGATTAGAAACTCCATTTACAAAACACTTGAAACCTAGCTCAACTAATGAACACGAATGAAACAATGAATTCAATATGAACCAAAATCATTAGACAAATATATAAATGGTTTAAGTTCTGTATTTGACAAGTGCAGACATGATTAAACGTGCATGAAACAGCAAATGATAACGGAAAACCACATTGCCTTAAATTGTTCATTCTACCGCGAGGTCGACAGCTTTAGTTGTTCACTCTATAGAGTAGTCAATACGAAAATCTAGACGTTCACTCTACTGAACTGTTCACTGTATGAAGAGTTCACTCTATCACGAGTCAACTGTATATATATTACAAACAAAATATTAAAAAAAAAACAAAATGTTGAAATCAGATTCAACTTTTGTAAAACGCAAAAAAATTATTGAAAAAAAAAAGAAAGAAAAGAAAAATATATATATATATATCAAAAAAGAAAACAAAAAAAATTTCTTACAGTTATACACATCAATCGCTTGAAGTTAATGAAATATTTCCTCCGCTAAATATAAATGAAGAAGATTATAATGAGAATGAATATGGTATTATTGTCGATGATGTTAGTGCCGGCGATGAAGAAGAAAATGAAGAAAATCTTCTTGATAATTGTGATTTTGATGAAATTGAAAATAATTATAATGCATATATAACATCAACAGCAGCAACAACAATTACTCCTAATACATACATTTATAATGATCGAGATGCTAATAATTATTTACCATTTAATAATTATAATAATGCAAACATTTTTTACAAAAACATCAATAATAATAATAATAATAATAATAATATTTACATAGAAAATTACAATAATAAAATATAAAAAAAAAAAAAAAACAAAAAAAATGCAAATGAAAATATAAAAATTTAGGACTCTATTGTGTGTACATACAATATATTAATCGATCGATCGTCAAAAAAAAAAAAAAAAAACAATCACCGTATTTTAAAAATTATTAAATTTTGCAAAGACATTTTAGTGATGATGCTGACACAATCATGACAATCGATAATTCGTTCAACACAATAGGGACCATAATTATTTTTAAATGATAAAAAAAAAAAAATTAATTTTATATCTATATAGAAATATATGTACCTTTTTTTTAAAAAATTTTATTTATTTTATTTTTGATTACAAATGATTATATGTACATGAAATGTATGATAATATTTTATGTATTTTTAAAAAAAAAAAAAAATTTTTTTTTAATGATAATAAAAATAAAAGAATTGAAAAAAAAAAAAATACAAAAATTGTGATATTTTCTTTTTAAATAGAAAAAAAAAAAAATGATAGTAATAATATAATAGTGAATGTATGTATATAAATTTTATATGTTAATATACAAAATATATATATATATATATATAAATAATAATTAACAAATGTATATACATTTGTCAAGAAAAAAAAAATATATAATGTATAAAATAATATTTTAAAAAAAAAATATTCGGTAATTGTATATTATTATTGTATGTATATTTTATTTACGTTTATACGTATAATATTGTATATCAAATAATATATAAATAATTATAAAATAATAATATACATATATGTACATATATAAAAATTCTATATTAATATAAATATTATCAGAGACACTATAAATATAAAGACGTGTAATCGCCATACAAACTATAGTCAGTATAAATTTTTGACTTGCGATATGATATTGGATCGCAAACATGTTGCTATTTACTATAAACATTTTCAAAAGTTTAAGAACACATGAAACGAAATAGCAACACAGCAGCAATCAATTTGAACGACTTCAAAATGCCATCATGTATGGAAGGGTGATGACAACAAAAACAATATAATATGAAAAAAACCTGATAACAAGTACAAACAATAATCACATATAGTGGTTACAAAAATTATGTGTTTATAAATAAAGTACTGTAACTTGGATTTGAACAGTTTAAATATGTACTTTGAAATTTTTAAACTTATTTTTTTTAAACACTTATAAACACATTTTTTACAAACATAAAAAAAAAAAAACATATTTTTATTGTTACAAAAATTATTTGTGTATGCATTTTTATTACTTTGAAGTACGTTAAGTGAGTATTTAAAGTAAAAATGCCACGAAAAAGTGAAAACAGAGTTTTTCTCATTGTTGTAATATATAGTATAACAATGATATTCCTGTGTAAAAAAAAACTTAGCTAAAATGTGTAATGGTCACAGATAAGTATCAGATGTTTCTCTGCATAAATTCAAATAAATGTAACAAAATCAAATTCGTATGGACGTTCTGGAAAATTCAGATTCTAGTCTTGGATATATTTAAATTCAAAATGTACGTTACTGATACAAATGTACTCAAATGATTTGAGTGTGTTTAGGTTTATTCGTATACATGCAATAATAGGAAATATACGATTTATGTATGTATTATATATGTCTGTGATAGCGCATCGATTGAAATGTACAAAAAACAAATTTACTCTGTCTATTGCAAATACGTTTGCGTATAATTATTAAAGCACAGGCAAAGCAGACATTCGACACTACTACATATACTGTCTAATGTTAAAATATGTGCGTAAATGCGTATGTAAATACACTGATAAATTCAATACAGTACCAAATTTATATTGTTTCCTGGTGAATGGGTGCTATGTGCTATACGCTTTGTTAGTTGTACTGGTTGTACAAACTTATGAACATATGTATTAAATGTGTAAACATTAATATGTATTGTACTACATATTAACATTCATTTAAAGTTTGTCTCAAGTTCAAAGTTTGGTATAATTTGAATATTATTTTTATGAATTCAAAACTAAACTAAATTGAAGCATTTTGATTTATCTAAAGTAGATGGAGACACACGATTTTTTCATTTTATATGATGACTGATTTTTTGTTCCATTGACATATCTGATCCTTATCTGTGGTAATATTCACAAAAATACCATTTTATATCAAGCCCTCAATAAAAAACGAGCAATTGTACAAAATAGTGCAGGAATAGGAAGAAAAAGAAAAACATTTTTGCTATGCACAAATAATTTTTGTAGTCATTGTATATAATATTGTGCTATACACCGAGGATACACCTTTACTTATTTGCTCTAACTTATCGTGCGTTACGCTTTCATCAATCAAGGAAAATGATGTATGAAAATGACAATCCGCTGCATGCTTCACTTCCTTCTTTCACATAAAACTTGGTTTTTCGTGACTCATAGGGCAAATAAGTCATGGTGTGTCCTCGGTCATATACTCGAGCATACCTAATAACATGGTAATACAATAAAATTATAATGTGTGTATATTATGCGCTGGTTTTTTTTTATTATTATTGCATTGATCTTCTATTTATTCCTGTTCCTAGTCGTCATAATAAACTTCTTTACTTCTCCTTTGTTGTCTTTCAATTTTAATCATATAATAATGGAAACAAGCTTTTTCTTATGCCTGATCGTTTAAACCGTTTGTTTTAAAAGAAATTGTATTTTGCTCGTGATGATAGTAGGCATAAAGTATAATTGATACATACGTGTGTAACATTATGTTATTATACTCGTTTTGATTGCTGCTGTGTTGTTGCTATAGTCCACATATATACAAATTGTTTCTGTTGTCATCACCCTTCCATACATAATGGCATTTTGAAATCATTCAAATTATTGCTGCTGTGTTGTTATTTCGTTTCATGTGTTCTTAAACTTTTGAAAATGTTTATAGTAAATAGCAACATTTATGCGATCCAATATTATATCGCAAGTCAAAAATTTATATGGAATACGGTTTGTATGACGATTATTCGTCTTTATATTTATAGTGTCTTTGATATTACACAAAAATAATTTAGATGAATTTATCAAGAAGAAAAGAATATTGTATTCTATTATGTTCATAATATACGTTCTTATCGGTGTGATGCGTCCAATCGGTATGTCAACAGAATATTTTTCATATTAATGGAAGAAATAGTAAGAGAAAATCAAAAAAAACAATAAAAAAAAGAAAGAAGAAAATGACAATTACAATATATTATAAATTTTACAAAAAAAAAAAAAAAAAACAATATAAAACAAAAATTGGTTGGTATTATATTGATTAACTATACATAGGTACATATAACTATAAAAATTTAATGATCATTCGGCTGTTAAAATATGGTAATTTTTATTTTAAATATTATGTATTTTTTATATTTTATATTTTAATTATTGTTATTTTTTTTAATTTGAAAAAAAAAAATTTAATTTTTTCTTTCATTTTTTAAATAAATATTTTAAGAAAAGAATTTAATATTTATATATAAGTAGTATATACAATATTATGTATGTAATAATATGTACACTGCTGTTCATATGATTAGACACACCTTCATTTTTGCTTGCAGGTAAGAAATAACTGATAATTGGACGCAGTCCTCAGTATCAGTTGTCGTTGGAGTGCAATGATGGCTCTCTTAGCTCTACCTTTATAATTTTTTCCGTAGTTTTCCGGATCTCATAAATATATGCATACTGTGGTTGCGTTACGACCAATTTTTTCAGATATTTTCCGTCCTGAGTAGCCTTCATCAATAGGGGTTTGATTTTTCCTATTTCCTCAGCCGTCGGCATCTTTTTCTTTCCCATATTCGTTATTATTATAAAAAAAAAATAATAATAAGGAATAACTAAACAGCACTTAAAATCAATATACATATATTTTATTTTAATGTTAAACTGTAAAAACTTGGATAACAAATGAGTGTATCTAATCAAGTGAACGACCTTTTTATACAATTTTTTGGACTAAACCATGTATTTTATTTCTTACCTGCAAGCGAAAATGAAGATGTGTCTAATCATGTGAACGGCAGTGTATGTATAATATAAATGATAAATAATTAAAATACAAAAATATATATATGCATATATATAAATATACATGGTGATTCGTAATAAAGTGTTCCAACATATACCAATCGATTCCTTGAAGTGTTTTGATCAGGGTTTAAGATTAGTAATTTTTTCGAAAAATCTCTCCTTGAAATTTTTTCTTCTGTGCAGGGATATGAGCTCGTATAAAACGTTACAACTTCTGTTCTTATTTGCACTGTTATTCTGTTCCGAACAGAAATTGCAACATTTTATATATGGCCACACCTGCCTGCAAAGACGAAAAAAATTTCACAAACACGTAAACGCTGTGATCACAACACAACACAAGGAACCGATTGGTATTTATGTTGGAACACTTTATTACGAATTATTCTGTATACATACATATATTTATATAAATAAATAATAAAAAATTAAAATATTTATTTAGAAATTAAATTGATCAAATTATTATCATCAGAAAAAAAAGGAAAGAAAAAAAAAAACTAGATCTATAAGATCGCGATATGTCAACGTTGCATTAATTATAAATTTTTTTTTTTTTTTTTTTTTGACGTTTTTATAAAAATGTAATCAAAAATTTGAAATTTTATAAAGCATTCGATGTAGTATTTTTATATAATAAATTCAGAAAAAAACAACTCAAACAAAGAGTATAGAAATTAATTAAAATGATACAAATACACATATGTAGAGGACATGGGTCATATTGATACTAACCCTGCGATTCTACTTTAGAGATCTCTTAATTCTCTAATTCTCTTATTTTTTTTTTTTTTGAATTTTTGGTGAAATCCATTTTTTAATAGAATTGGTATTTCAGATAGCAGATTTACCACACAAAAGTACATAAGATATTTCAACTTACGAAAGTCAGCTATTTAATACTTTATATAAATAAACACTCAAATATTATTATACAACAATATTTTTATTATACATCATACGATAAGAGATGTAAGAAGACCTCATCGATGTCCTTTAAAGTTAAGAGATTTTTTTCCGTTAAAAATATTTTTTGACGTTTCTTATCCACTAATTCCCAATATCAAAACCTATAACCGTCTGTATAGCTAAATTCACCATAACAATTAAGAGAGATCAGCTGATTGACATTTTTTATCCACTTTAACTACAACTCTTAAAAGTATGCAATCTGCAGTTAAGAGGTTAAGAGTCTCTTAGCCTCTAAAGTAGAATAGTACCGTAAGTGTATAGTAAAAAAAAAAAATTTTTTTTTTTCATACATTTCACATAGTATCAATACCACTACATGTCTCTCTCTTTCTGTCACCGGAAATTAGAAATTTTTAATTTTTTATTATTTTTAATTATAATTATTGTTATCTAATTTATGTATACTATTTATATAAATGTATTGAAAAAAAAAAATAGTAGAAGAAAACAAAAAATAAAAAATGAAAAAAAAAAAAAAAACATTAAAAAAAATTCTTTCCTATTTTTCTTCTCTTTTTATTTTTCAATTTTGTTGCCATGTATAAGTTTTAAATATTGTTTTTGTTTATAAAATATAATAATATAAATGCAAATAAATAAAAAGAAAAAATTTTGTTTGTTCGTTGTTTTTTTTTTTTTTTTAATTTAATTTAATTTAAAAATAAAGTTTGTTTTTATTCTTACATTATCATTACTATATACATATATTTTTTTTTTATTTAATTCATTTTTTTTTTTTTTTCATAATGTAGATATTCTAATTTTTATAAATCAAGAAATCAAGAAAATGAAAAAAATAATTCATTTAATATTTTATATACATACACTCATTAATACTACTATAAATATAAATGAATAATGGAAAAAAATATAAAAAGATTTATAATCACAAATAATCATAATTACTCGTATATGTGTAATGAAGAAAAAAAAAAAAAAAGAAAAGAATAATTGAACATAATTCTACAATAATCCATCATCATTACATTCGCTAATTTCTCATATACACATTTACATATATGTACATATTACTTGGTACTTTATGCAAAATGGAAATTTCGAAAATTTGAAGGAAAAACAAAAAATGGGGTGATGTCTTTTGTTTACTTGTTATTTGTCTACTGGCCCATCATCATCGTCATCATCGTATATTATGTATTTATATTCAAAATATCAAGATCATAATTTATTAACATTTATATGTTTGTGTACACGTATGTATAAAACAAATATTTTTTTGGGAATAATTTTTTTATTTTTTTTTTTTTTTTTTTGCGTTATCTTATCAAATATATATGTAAATGAATTTAGGTATCTAATAGGAATATAAACATTAAATATTATTATTTTTATAAAAATATATTATATACATACATATAATATATACATAAATGTAAATTCAAAGGTATGAAAGTATGTATCATCATAAACATTTCCTTCTTAAACCAAAAAAACTAATACAATTTAAATAATTATAAATAATGCGATAGTAAGAAAAAGAAAAAAAAAAAAAAACAAAAAAAAAAACTAAAAATAATTAAACTTATAAATTTTAGTAAATTAATATATTTTTCAATTTCTCACATAACATTTTTGTATTAAAATTTGTGTTAAAAAAAACAAAAATTTTTTTTTCAATCATATATAATACCATAATTTATTTTAATATTTGAACAATATTTATATGTACATTTTTAAATGTGTGTGTGCGTTATTATTAATTTTTTTTATTTTCATTTTCATATTTGATTTTTTCTTCATTTTTCTTTCTTTTTTTTTTTTTTTTTTTTTTTTGGATCATATTTTTATTTACAGATATTGTAGCATGACATATATTGTTGATCAGCTATTTCCTCCAATTAAAGATGACGAAGGGACAATTGAATATTCACATTTCAATTATTGGCGTGATCCACTTCCTGATATTGATGAAATAAATGATATCGATTTAATACAAAATTCCTTAACAACAAATACCAATGCAATAACAACTAATGGTATTAATACAAATGCTACAGCTAATGCTACCGCTACTACAAATACTGTAACAAATAATACAGCTAATGGTAATGTTGGAATTATTACCAGTAATGTTGATACTTCAATACCTTCAATTGGTACTGTAAATGCAACTGCAACCATAAATGTTATTGATACCGTTAATAATACCAACAATAACAACAACAACAATAATAATAATAATATTAACAATGATGGTGGTGGTAATGGTGGAGTTATAGGTAACATCAATAATAATGCTGGAACGATAAATACATCAATAAATAATGTTAATTCGTCTTCAGCTACAAATCAAACATCATCTTCCGCATCATCATCATCATCATCAAAAACTCTAGCAAGTATACCGGAGAATTAAGCTTTCATATTATGTTAAAACATACACCGTAAGAAAAAAAAAAAGCAATTGAATATGAATATCAATTTTAAAAATTTTGAAATATTTATGATAAATAAATATAAATTAAAAAAAATAAGATAAATAATAGATACAAATCTATACTATTTACATACCCATACACTTTACAATATTATATTATGTATACATCTTATCAATTACACATAAATTTCAAATTACAAAAATTAAAATAACATAAAATATTATTCAAATATTATTATTCCACATATTATAAAATTTAATTTATAGCAAGAAAAAAAAAAAAACACATATATAATTAAAATAAAAAGATCAATAAAAATATTTTATATTATGCATACATACCATGATAAATAATATAAATATTATTCGATATATACATATATACAATATATATATATAATATTATAATAAAGTGACCAGATTTTTAGATGTAAAAAGCGGAACAAACGGAACATTATCTAAGTACAGTCGAGTCCGAATAAGTGCACATTGTTCTGGCTAAAGATTGCCGTGCATTTATCGGTGTTGTGGCAGATATCCAATAAATGCACAATTGTAAGAATTAAGAGCAATAATTTGCAATTATATGTAGCAAAAGAAATTTTCACATAAAATCTATTAAAAGCCATTTTATACATGCATACATGTAATCAGGCCGGTCAAACAAATGTCAAATATCTTAGTTTACGTGGCACCAACCAATATTTTTTCAATCTGCATTCAAATAGTTTTTGCACTAATCAATTTTAAAAAACATGTAGTGTGAATTTATGGTACATAAATATTGATGTACATTGGCGATTTTGCACTTAATCGTTTTTCACATACCCGAGTCAATTTGTACCAAAAATTAACAAAAAGGGAAGAGGTTTTAAAAAAAATTTCAATAATCTGGTTTTTACAGTTATCAATGTTTCACTTATCCGGATTCAACTGCATTTAAATATTATTGAATACAAAATAATAATACACAATCATCGTTTGTAATTCATGTATACATATATTCAATTTATTCAAAGTATTAAAACGAAAAAAACAATTAAAAATAAATGATCAAAAACTTACTTCAATTGCATAGAAAAAATTATTTTTCAATTTATGTACATTTTTTCTTGAACTTTTTAAAAAATTACATCACAGTTTTGGCTAAATATATTTTCCAGTTGAATGAATCTGTCTCAAAAGATCCGGGTTATCGTTAAGGATTTCGTAAAATTTTTCATAATAATCAGCTAGATTATATTTTACATATATAATTGCTTTGAGTGTTTCAACTTTTAGCTATGTTTTTTCAGTTGTCCAAATTTTACTGCTGGAACAGAATGGTGCAGCTGAGTCTGAAGCTGATGCTGTAGCACGAGCTGTCAGAATTCAAAACAATGAAAATGAATGTGCAGGAAAAGAATGTGTCGCTGCGGCTGAAGTAGCCGCTGATGCTGCTGCTAAGTTTCGATGAATTTCGAATTTTACGCGCGTAAAGAAGTTTTGACAACTGAACTACAATAAAAAAAACATACAGTATACGTATAAATGATGAAAAATAATCCCAAAAATTGCAAACAACAAAACAAAAAAGCATTTCTTCTTCTTATTTTTAATTACTAAACACATTTTTATTATTTAATCATGAATAATTCAATTTAATTTAACTTAAATTCGTAAAGTAAAGTCAGCTGCAACTACACCATTCTGTTTATTATAATCTCATACAGCGATGCATCGCATACTTCATACTACACTTCACGCTTCAGCTTCAGACTCACAAGCACAATCTGTTTCAGCAGTTATTTATAAGATAAAATTTTCCCTCAGTACAGGTATTTTGTGCCTGGTTTACAGAAAAAAGTTGAAAGTGTAATAGAACATAATTCATAATAGGAATAGGACAGCAATTATTGATATTCAAAACGGAAAAAAATGTACATACTTGAAAAATGTGAGAGAATATGAAAAATCGAGAAAAACGGGACACTTTTAATGTTTCAAAATAAGTCCAAATCGGGACGTCTGGTCACTTTATATTATAATAATAATAATAATAATAATAATAATCATGTCAATCATGTAGTTCGAGTCGAGTTTTCGAATATGTTGATCACGTAGTTCGATTTTACAAAAATAATTATTTGAGTACTCGAATAACACTTCGGATTGTATAATTGTACTCGAAAAATTAATTTTTATACGGATTACAGGTTATGTCAATGTTTTATGGCTAGTTTTTTATAATTTATAAAATTCTGCGATTAATTAGCCCTGGTTAAAAGTAATAAAAATGAGTCAGAAAGATAAATTGTAAGTTTTTAAAAATTAATACAAAACGACAAAAAAATTCCATACAAAAAAAAAAAAAATATTTTTTTTTAACAGTTGATACAACATTCGAGTAAAATTTTTTGAAGTACGTGATCAAGTGAAAATTTCCGATCGAACTCGACTCGAAACTCTTCGAGTTATTTCGAAACGAAATACATGTCAGCGTTACCAATTTAGCTACGTGGTAGCTAGATTTAGCTACAAAAGGACAGTTTCAGCTACGAAAATTTTTGTTTAGCTACCGGTAGCAATTTAGATACCAAGACAAATTTTCAGCTACCAAGTGGTAGCTAGAAATGTATTTGGCTAGTAAAAATAATTTAAAACAATATAAACGTTTCTTAAAACCATTTTAAAATTCAAATAATGAAATTTTCGAGAAATTTTGAAAAACGTCGTAGAAAATTTTTAGCAATATACTTAGTAAATTTATTCAGATATGAAACTCTTGTTCTGAAGCTAAGTATAAGTAGTAATTAAATTATGTGTTGAAAAAAAAAAGAAAAAAAAATGATTTTGAGTTTGAGCTGAAAGAAATTAAGATAACCTAAATGAGTTAATTTCTCTTCCTTATTCTAATGCTGACATAGAAAGAATATTTTAGTACAATGAATATTGCGAAGAACAAAATAATGAATAAAATGAAACTTAAAACGTTGGTCTCGATTTTATCAATTAAATTTGGTTTGCAAAGACATAATAAATGTGGTAAAGAATACGACTTATCAGAAAATGTTATTCGCAAAATAGGAAATATAGAAAAAATAGGAAATATAAATGAAATATTGTCAATAATTAATAGAAAATACTAAGATATATATTTTTAAAGTTTTCAATTGATATTCAGTTCCTTTAGTTTGATTTTTTTTTTTATTTTTTTTTTTATAAAATGTCAAAATGTTTTTTGTTCTGATCATTTTTTTAATAAAATGTTAAAATGTTATTTACTTATTTTTGTAAACATACAAAATAATTAATAAATATGTGACTTTGACTTCCATATTATCATACTTTCAAACTCTAAAAATTTAGCTGCGATTTAGCTACCAAATTTTTCTAATTTTTAGCTACAAACTATCCAGTTTAGCTACCACTTTAGCTACGGGCCATGTTTGATAATTGGCAACACTGTACATGATCGACATGAATAAAAAAAAGAATATATAAATCAATCCAACTCTAAATGATCAGTATATAAAATTTACACAAAAGTATCGATATACAATACATTCTGATAATATCTGTTCATATTATTTTTTTTTTATTTTTATGCAATTCAATTTATTATATAATTTATTTTTTATTTACTTATTTATTTAAATAGTGATTATATTACGTGTAATTTATTTTATCGTTTCTATTCATTTTTGTTCAATAACTTTATTATCCAATTTAAACAAAAAAAGAATAATGTTTCAAATGATATGTATATGTATATGAAATTTATATTATGTTTTTTTTGTGTGTGTGCGTGTGTGTGTTTCTGTACGATTTAAAAATAAAAAAAAATATAAAAAAAAAATGAATAAATAAATCAACATGAAATGTCGTATATACATAAATATTTTCGTTTCATCAGTATATCATTATATCATATTTGATTGTAATCGTGATTAAGTGAAGAGCTCAATATTATTATTATTGGGCCCCTATTATGAGTGTCGATAATATCGGCTATCGACAAAATTCAAAACGAGACGAGACAAGGTAAATTTTGTATTATGTAAATCGATCGCCTCGACAGTAAGATAATTGCCATATCGAATTTTATTTTCATTCAGTTTTACCATGTAATTTCTATAAAAGTTGTCAAATATTTCGATACAAAAATTTATAATTAATTTTTTTTTTTTTCAGTTTTAAATAAATATTTAATTAATTTAAATAATTTGTAGCTAAGTGAGAAAATACATACAAAACATATTAATTTAATAATGATTTTTTTTGCATAGAAGAAGAGCATTAAGAGATGCGTTTATGTTTTTTTTTTCAAACAGCATTTTTGGTGATTTTTCTTTAATTAATTAAATTAAACTTAAATAAATTGAGCAGAATAATTAAATACAACTTATCTTATATACAAAGCATACATGAAATGTCAAATCACCATAGACTACTATAATACCTGTCGATTAGTTTTAGCTGATCGACTCAAAATGTCGATATTCTCGCCTCAAATCGACAATCATAATACAAAATTTTGTCGAGTCGAGGCGATAGTCGATGACGAGACGATATTATCGACACTCATAATAGGGCCCATTATTATTCTAAATCGGTTTTCCAGTTAAGTTAATATTGTAAAGTTCTAAATATAATAACAGGAAAATTTTTAGTTTCAAATATTTTCCATTATATATATATATATATATATCTTTTAATCCATTTTATTTTATTTATTTTTTTTTTTTTTAATTTTGTCAACTAAAACACAGAGAACTAATAATATTATTATATATTCAAATTTTTTTATACGAATACAAATTGAAATTATAATGCACACAGTCAGATCAGAAGTAACTCGAAACATTAGTACCATCATTACCGCTGTCGTAGTCGCAGCATTTAAGAAATTTCATAGTGTTAATGATATGAGTCTCTAAGATTAGGGTAATAGCTGTTTGATTGATTTAAAATACTTATATATATGTATATATAAATTAATAGTAGATAATGTTTAATTATAATGGATTAAAAAAAAAATGTATGTATGAAATTATGAATAAATATTTGAGAAAAAAAAAATGCTACGAAACTCGATGAAAATCAAAGAGAGAAAAAGGTACTGTAATTGACAACGATTTTATTTGAAGATGACTGTCTGTCTATTGATATAGTCGAAATAGGCACCATGATAACAGTTATGTATAAGAGTCTTAGGGATTATGTCATAATTAGATGTGTCAATAAATTAACATCGTACAATGAGACTCATTCATTCACTCAGAAACTACCAAAAAATACGACAATTCATATTGAACAAACCAAATGTATAATAAATAATATCAAATACAATTAAATTAAATTTATTATATTTTTATCATTCTGTAATATTATAATGTACATTATACCAGGAGCAGGTATCAAATTCTTTATCATCAATTATTTTCAAATTAAAATTTCTATTATGTATGTACTTATATTTATAGTTTTTTTTTTTTTTTTTTTCAAATTTATCTTACTAAATTTTTATTCATAAAATAAATCATAAAATAATCAATAATTGATTAAACATTACATATACATATATATGTATATCAGTAAATTGTTTTCAATTGTAACATTATTATAATTTTTCTTATTAAGCGTTCTTTCAACAATTTAATTAAATATTAATTATTATAAGTGAATTAATTTCATAAAAATGCTGCAAATGTTTTAAGTTTTATTTTATTAAAAATATTCATTAAAATTCATAAGTTGGATCCGGACCACCGCCAAAATGTCCTGGAGGATTGTGGTGTGGACAGGTGGGAGGCAGTTCACTTACATATCTCTCTTTCTATAATAAATGAAATGAAATGAAATGAAATTAAATTAAAATTCATAAACATTAATAATTTTAAAAATTCAATTACACCATATAGACAAAGAGAATAAAAATTACGTACATATATGTTGTATATGTAATAATAATGTTTTTTTTTGTTTTTTTTTTTTGTTATTTTATTTTAATATTCACATTTATTATTCTAATTTATTAATTTTACTTTTAAAGTGATAATGAAAACATATAAAATTCTATAAGTGTATGTGCATTATTTTCTAATATTTTATGTATTGTTATTATTATTATTATGTACTATTCTACTATATTATACAGAAAAAAAAAAACAAATACATTCAATACAAAATATAAAAAGAAAGAAAAAAAAATTTTCATTTGCATTTATCATTTATCTTATTTTTGTATTTTGTTTCAATATTATGTACATATTTATGTAATTATAAATTTTTATTCATATTCACATTACATTATATTATCGATATTACAATTATTTATTTTTTATTTTTTATTTTTCTGGTTAATTTTTTGATATACATAATTACAAATTTTATTATGATTGTAAATATTTTTAGTTTATTTAATTATTATTATTATTATTATTTTTGTTTTTCAATTTGAGAATATAGGTGTCCATTGCGAGTGTCGATTATTCTGTTATCGAATGTCAATTTTATAATTCGGTATTGCGAGTGTCGATTACATTCGATATTATCGAATGTTAGATTCGATAACATTTTTCTCTTCGAATGTCAAAAAACAAATTGAGTTAAGTGCATTGTGTTTCGAAAAAATATAAGATTTGTTAAAATGTAAGTAATTATTAAGTTAAAGGATTATTTTATTTAATTTTATTATTTTAATAAAACTCAAATATCGAATTTGTTGTGTAGGAAAAACATCACAAACAAGAAACAAATGGAGAGGCTTGTGAAATGCGAACATTTTGTACGAAACTGTTAAAAGACACATTAAACACACAAAAATATTATTATTATGATAATTAAGAATTTATGACCATAGAAAATTTACCAATATTCATCCATGTCAAGTGGATTAGATGCATCTCTTATACGCCGTCTTAATCTAAGTGTATTCATAATATTATTTCCTTCTAATTCCTCTACATCTTCGTCAAAAAATAACTCTACTGAACTCAATTTCACAATTCACTATTATTTTATTATTTTACAATGCAAGTTTATAATTAAAACATAACCAATTTCGCTTTTACTGAAAAAAAAACTGAATTTGTAAAATAGACATATGTATGTCAATCAAAATAATTCATAATAACATAACATATTTCCATTAAATTTAATATTTTACACGGTAACACTTTTTATTCCATTCGATTGAGTTACACAATACCAAAACCATATTTAATCGAATGAAGAGATATTCGATAATCGAATGACGAATCGACACTCGCAATGGACACCAATTTATTTTAAATGAAAAAAATTCTAGTGATAAACATTATTTTTTATTTTAATTTGATTTTTTTTTGTTCAAATTGATTTATAACACATATAATTATTTATAACACGATATAAGAATAAAGCAAAAAAAAAAAAAAAAAACAAAAAAACCAAAACAAAAAAAAACAAAAGCGAAAAAATAAAAAAAAATTAAAAATAAGCAAGAAATAACTTAAATTAGAATTTCAAATTTGTTTATTACATATTTATTTATTTTTTTTTTATTACTTTTTATATTTTATAATTATTATATCCACTATTATACTATTATGATATTTTGATATTATACTATTATTTTATTTAATTATTATATGTACTATTATGATATTTTGTTTTCATATTACATATATTAATTATAAACTGTGAATATTGTATTTTTATATAATATACCTATAATTAATATATTTTTTTTTTTTGTATTTTTAGTTGCGCATTTGTTAATATATTATTATTATTATTATTATTATTATGTATCATTTATATTATAAAATAAATTGTAAAGAAAAAAAAAATGTGTTAATACACAAAACTGATAATCATGTTTATATATGAATGATAAACAAAAATAAAATATGATTCAGACATTTAGATTTAGCCCGATCGATATCAATGCCAAGAAATTTATATTATTGTATTTATATACTATACAGTAAAACTCAGAATATATAATACATATGTACACCTCCTTTGAAATGTTCCAAATAAAAAATATAATAAAATACATACACTTGTATAAATACGAGTATATATCGAGTACTTAAGCGTAATAATAGATAAATAAAATAAATTTCTTCTCGTTAAGTATCTTTAATGTTATGCTAAATAATAAACTGTAGATTACACATAATTGAAAAATAATTAAAAAAAAAAAAAAAATTAACATTTTGCAAATAATACTCTATAATAATCATAATGATCGGATATGAAATTAATTTTATAGTTTATAAACAAAGTAAAGTGTAAAGTTAAGTAGTAAAGAAAACAATTTCACATCAAATAATCAAAAAAATGTGAAATTGATAAACATAGATTGGATGAGTTTCAAAACGTTTAAATATCGCCTCGATACATAATCAACATTTTAAAAACGATAACACCGAAATCGATAACAATGTTTACCGTTTCAAAACTCATTGTGAATGCATATCCGATACGTATCTGTCAAGCAATCTACATATCCAGAATTTTTATGAAGCAAAATAGGTTTGAATAGATTTTTTTTTTCAATAGCATTTCAATGATTTCAATGATTCATAAGGTGTATCCATTTTTCTTTTTGTCAAAATAAAGCAACAAATTCGTTTCAAAACGTCGAAGTTATAGAACTGAAATATCGATGCGATGCATTAGTGCTGTTTTAAAACTTTGCATCACGATTATTCTGATGCCGCATCACAACACAATTTACACAATTTCGCGAGGTTTTGAAACTCATCAATTTTTCCACAAATAAAATTTATATATTTTGTGTTCGATTGCCTCACAAAAAAAAAAAAAAACATCAAGAGATAGGATGTATTTTAATTATGACTACTTAACCAGATAATAAATTAATGTTAATTTTATCAAAAATTCAAAAATACTTCATTTTCACAGGCGCGACATGACATTTGCAGTGTTATTAAATTAATGATAAATTTTCTTTCTTAAATTGGATGAGGAGGGTACTGAGTTTTACTGTGTATATACTGAATATTACTGTTTTTTTTTTTTTTTTTCATTATTATTTATAATTACGTACATATATATATTTTTTATACAATTATATTTTTAGAATAATTTTCATGATTATGTTTTTTTTTTTATATAAGTATATTTAATAAATTTATCTCATATTATGTTAAAATTATTTAGTATACGTGTGCACTTAAATATATAACTAATGTATATTATGTATAATCATATACAGTATAACTTCACAAATCCGGACAGATATCGGGACCAAAAGAATTCGGATTATCGAGTTTATACGGATTAGAGGGGTGAAAAACTGACATAAAATAATTAGGTATAAAGAAAAAAATAACAATTTATTTAAACAAAAACAACTAAATTCTTACATTTTTTTCATTTTTGTATTTAAGCATATTTAGTACAAAAAATTCTTATAGATTCTTATGCACATATTCATACTTACTGTGTTTTAAAGAATGAACTTATTTTTGTTTGCTTACATTTAGCTTGTAATTTTAGTTCTATTATATTTCCTTCTGTAAATTCTTTAAGAGTAAAAGTTTATGATCGTCTAATTCGGTTTTTTCGACCCACTGCAACAAAACCTCTATAAACTTCGAATTGCATCCTGATCTTTTACTTTTGAAACGGCAGTTTCTTCACTCAAACTAATCTTAAACATAAAGACGGACTAGTAGTTCACCACACTCATTCCTTTATCAAGCAAGGTAGTATAATATTTTACCTTTTTCACTTAAATTTAGAGTTTTATGTGAACTTTTGTTCGAAGCCATTGTATACAATTTCCTTTTTCAAAAATTGAATAATACTGTTTGCAATATGTACATACTTGAACTGAAATTTATGAAAGTAGACGCGTTTATTCAATAATAATGCAGTTATTACGAGGGGACTAACAAAAATTCTCCGAAAATTCTTTTAAAAATAATAAAATAGCTTAACCAAATATAAATTATGAAAGTTCATCTTATTATTACTTTTCTACATATAATTTCCGTTTATGTCGATACATTTTTTTAGTCTGTAGATCCATCTTTCAAAACAGTGCTCAAAATCCTCCTTTTTTAACACTTGAAGCTATTCATTCACTGCATTTATCATACCTTCTCTACTTTGGTACAGCCTCCCACGAAGTGGTTTTTTGATTTTTGGAAATATCCAAAAATCGTACGGCGTCAAGTCAGGAGAATAAGGTGCTGGAGCGATTTCGTTTATCCCCGACTGCGCTATAAAATTTGATGTTAATTCTGCCTTATGAACAGGTGCATTATCATGATCGAGAAAGTATCTTCTTAATTCACTTTTATCTCGGCCATTTAATATATTGTCAAATACTTTTGGTAGACATATGTTCTGTTACTGTTGTTACTGTTGTGTTGATCTTTCTTCAAGTGGCATTGAAGCTATAATCTTGCTTCTACTGAAGAAAATCGCAAACATGACTTTTCTTAATGACTTTTGACGATATGCTTTCACGGGTGAAGGTTCTCCTTTATGGCTCCATATTGAGGATTGTTCTTTTGTTTCAGGATCGTTATTATAGATCCATGTTTCGTCACCTGTAATTAAGTTATTAAAGGTATTTGAACAATCGTTCGAGAATTTATCTAAAAAAAACTTAGCAAATTGTACACGGGCCTCCTTTTCTCTATCACTCAAAAGTCGTGGAACCCATCTGGCACATTTCTTGCTGTATCCAAGATTGTCATTCAAGATTCTTGAAACAGCCATGGCATTAGTTTTTTAGCCAATAGTTTTTTTACAGCCGGAACATTGGTGTAATCGGTTGATGTTTTTGGGCGCCATTCACGAGGTTTGTCTTCTACACTAAAATGGCCAATCTGGAATTTTCGGTACCACTTGTAAATAGTGTCCAGACATGGAACCAAAAGCAGTTTTACACTCTTCGAATATTTGCTGTTTGCTGATACCTCGACGATAACCAAACAATATCGGGAATCGTACTTCAATTTTGCTAGAATCTGGGAATATACTAGAACTGTTTTCACCTGCTTTCCGTTTTCTCATTTCCATCTTCACACACCTGTCTCAAATTACGTATTAAACACTAATTAAGAGTCCGTTTTTCTTTATATACTGCAATTTTGCAGGTAAGTCTGCAGGTAATCCGTTTTTCGGGGAATTTTTGTTAGTCCCCTCGTATAGTCATAAATATCGGATGAACAGTCAAGTTATTTACTGAAGTACAGAAGGAAAGAAACGAAAATTACTCGTACATTTGCTAAGTATACATATGTACATATTGAAAAACAAAATAAAAATAAATGTCCGGCCGGACTGGAGAGGTAAAAAAACCTAAACTGTGCGAACTATAAGAGTGTTCCGAATTACTGGAGTATCCGAATTAGTGAAGTTATACACATATGTATATGATTATTGTTTTTACAGAATAATTAGTAATACTGAATATAAAATTTAGAAAATTAAAAAAAAAAAAAAATTAAAAATCAGTAAATTTGTTTTTATTTTTTTATAATTTCAAAAAAAAAAAAAATCCTATATTTTTTATTTATAATAAAATCATATTCGTTAATAATTACAAAACTGTTTTATTTTTTATTTTTATTTTTTTTCAAATACTCAAATTTTAATTTCATATACATACATGTACATTCATTCCATTCAATTATAATTAAGTTTTGTTTTTTTTTTTTTAATCAAATATTTCAGTTTTTACTTGCTACCTTCATGTTATATTTTCTTCTTCAATTATTATTATTATTATTGTTGTTATACATATTTTTAAAAATCTCATTCTAATTTTGAAATATGAATAACATAACATATACATATTTCATTTATGTTCCAAAATACTTGATTTTTTCTGTGTGAATATTAATACTGTTAAAAAAAAAAATGTCATTCATATACAATTTAATTAAATTAAATACCTAGATACTTATCTGAATTTATAAAAGAACAAAAAATAAAGTAAAATTAATAAAAAATAAATAAATAATATCAAATTTAAAAGAATAAAATTTATATTTGCTTTAGATTAAAATAACTACTCAATATTCATATTATGTATATCTATATACGCATACATTATCATAAATATATTCTTATAATTATTATACGAATGCTTAACAGTAGGTTTCGACTTTGAAAAATTTTGAAAACAACAACAACGATTTTACATACAAAAATTTTTAAAAAATGACTTTGCATACCTTTTAGGTGCTAATAAAAATGAATTTTTGAATATTTTGATGAAAAAGAACATAATTTTATTTTGTTAATAAAAATGGAAATATAACAAAGATTTATATACTTTTTTTTTGTAAAAACATCAGAAAAGTCTAAACTTTATTTTGATATCAAAATAATATAGATATATGAAGATTTAATGAATGAAAATAAAAGTCAAAGTTGAATGATTTTTCAAAAAAAATCCTCTCCTTTTTTAAGAACTATAACTAAATTTCAGGACCTAAAATCAAAAATGTGCTATATTCAAGCACCACAATATCCTTCAGGCTATACCTATATTCAAAATTTCAAAGAAATTGATCAATCAGTGTTTGCTGTACGAGGTACATTATTTGGAAGCCGAAAAATCGTAATTTTGACAACTTTGACACCCTGTAAAAAGGAAACAAGGACGTTTAAAAAAAAAAAAAACGCTCCGTTAAGCACCACAATTCCTATCAAAGTATTTATGTTTCAAATTTCATTCAAATCGGTTAAGTAACTTCGGAGATACATATGTGGTGGTGCACAATGCACAAAATAGCAGATATCTCGAAACCTACTCTTAAGATCATGCTATCAATGGCATCAAAATAAAATTCATACGAATTTCGTTGTGATAATACAGAATTTCTATCGGATAATTGAACATATTCCATTCAAAAGTGAAATCATGTATGTAGGTACATTTTTTTATTTTAGTTCAAGAAAATTCTAATTAAACTGAATGAATGTGAAACGAGGATATTTACTTAACTAAAAAACTTGCAATAAAACATATTCAAAATTATCTTCAATTAACTATCAAAATCGAATCATTCAATAATCAACAGATTTTGTATTCGATATACTAACAAATACATTCTGTTCTAATGAAATGAAATGTACACGACAGTACATGAGGATGAAGGTTTAATTTTATTACATGTGCTGATTGCTGCTACTGGATCAATTTGCAGCAATTTATCGTAACAATTCTGACGAACGAAATTCGTATGTTATGTAGTATGTTCTAATGTGTATTGTATGCGAGCTAAACATTCTAAAATAATCATTTGATTTAAAATTTATATTTATATTTATAATGCACATATACTAATGTTGCATTAAAATATAAATTTATTAAATATATACACTGCCGAGCAACTAGTTACGGACGACCTCTATTTATTTTGCCTTGTAAATACTAAGAGGTGTTTGAAAAAAGTAATTAAATTATGTAGTATAATTACATCCATCAAATGCACTTTTAAAACGTGTCATTTAGTTGTCTATACAATACAATACAGATTTTTTTTTATTTCAAAAAAATGTTATAAAAACGTGGAGCAACAGGATACGGACATAAAAAATGTTATCATATTATTACAGGAAATAAGGATCGCTGGTAAAAGTAAAACAATTAATTGGAATTTTATAGTTAACACTTCCATTTCTTTTTATAACCTCAAATATATTCTATTAGATATAGAATTATACAAATTTTGAATAATTTCTAATGGAATTTCATTCCAAGCGGTATAAAATTGCATCTTTAACTTCTTCAACTTGCTCAAATTGCTTTCCGTTCGAGTAAACTTTTCACGTTTATCAGCTGCAGAGGTTTTTTTTATAATATTCAAGTCCGGTGATCGTGAAGGACTCTAATATTTCAGGAGGCTGACCAGTTCCTAATTAAAGATGCAGTATGGGTACCCCCATTATCCTGTTGGAAAATCCAGTCCAGACTCCCAGTTACATTGTCTGCATTGCTGAAAGCTCGTCCTAGCATTTCCTATACAATTGTGCGTCAGCTCTATTTTAACGGGTCCATTGTAGGAAATGGCTGCCCATATCATTACGGATACTTCTCTGCTGTTTCTTCAGGATAAAAATATTTCCTCCTTCCGAAGATCATGAAAATAGTAGGAATATTCGTCGGGGTCATCTCAGGAGAAGCTCTTCTCCTCTGAAAATATTACTTTCCTATACATTTTACTTAGAAGGCAAAGCAATTTGAGAAAGTTGAAGAAGTTAAAGATGCAATTTATACCGCTTGGAATGAAATTCCATTAGAAATTATTCAAAATTTGTATAATTCTATATCTAATAGAATATTTGAGGTTATAAAAAGAAATGGAAGTGTTACCAGATATAAAATTAATAAAATTAACTATAAAATTCCAATTAATTGTTTTACTTTTACCAGCGATCCTTATTTCCTGTAATAATATGATAACATTTTTTATGTCCGTATCCTGTTGCTCCACGTTTTTATAACATTTTTTTGAAATAAAAAAAAAATCTGTATTGTATTGTATAGACAACTAAATGACACATTTTAAAAGTGCATTTGATGGATGTAATTATACTACATAATTTAATTACTTTTTTCAAACACCTCTTAGTATTTACAAGGCAAAATAAATAGAGGTTGTCCGTAATCAGTTGCTCGGCAGTGTATATACATATTATCACATATTATGTATATGTATCTATATTAATATTTCTGTGTATTGTTTTTAAAATTATGTATATTATAATGGTACCATTATTTCTTTGTATGTATGTTTCAAATCTACTTACTACTATAATCATTAAATTTAATTCCAAATTAATAATTAAAATTATAAAAAAAAAAAAAAAAAAAAAAATTTATATATTTCATTTAATTGATACGGGGATTCGGTTATTCATCAAAAGTTTTTGAAAAATTTATTATTTAATTTTTGGTAGATATATTTAATATTTATGTTTTATTTCTAATTTGAATAAAACACATATGTATGTATATTTATATAAAATATTTTATTTATAATAATATTACTCATAGAACTGATAAAATGAAAAAAAAAAAAATTTATATAAAAATGATAAATAAAAAATTTAATATAAATAATTATGTATTAAAATACCTATACAAAAATAATTAAAAAAAAAGAAAAAATTGTATTCAACGCATTCATTTACTAACGAATATGATGATATACATATATACATACTAAGAATGTTTATAAAAATATACTAGTATGTATTTATAAATTATCAAATTACTAAATATCTATATACATATATACTTATATCCTTATATGTAGCTACTTATATTATTGCCACATTCTTGCATTAAATGCTTTATAAGTATGTAAAAAAACAAAAATAAAAATAAAAAAAAAAAAATTATATATATTATTAAAAATTAAAAATATACTTACAAATTCATAACAAAATAAAAATTGTGATTTTTATTATTTACCTATATAAATATGTACGTATGATAATATGTTCATACATGAATATCAAATCCCATTAAGAGTTTGAAAATATCTCAGTTCCAGCGTTACCAATTTAGCTACGCGGTACCACGGTATTTAGTTACCAAAGGACAGTTTCAGTTACGAAAATTTTTGTTTAGATACCGTTAGTAATTTAGCTACCAAGTGGTAGCTAGAAAAATGTATTTGACTAATAAAAATAATTTAAAACAATATAAACGTTTCTTAAAACCATTTTAAAATTCAAATAATGAAATTTTCGAGAAATTTTGAAAAACGTCGTATAGAAAGTTTTTAGCAATATACTTAGTAAATTTATTCAGATATGAAACTCTTGTTCTGAAGCTAGCAGCAGTAAGTAGTAATTAAATTATGTGTTGAAAAAAAAAGAAAAAAAAAATGATTTTTAGTTTGAGCTGAAGGAAATTAAGATAACCTAATAAATGAGTTAATTTCTCTTTCTGGTTCTAATGCTGACATAGGAAGAATATTTAGTACAATGAATATTGCGAAGAACAAAATAAGGAATAAAATGAAACTTAAAACATTGGACTCGAATTGCGAATGTATCAATTAAATTTGGTTTGCAAAGACACATAATAAATGTTGTACAGAATACGATTTAACAGAAAATGTTATTCGCAAAATAGGAAATATGAAATCTTATGAAGCCATCGAATGTGTCGATATAAATGAAATATTGTCAATAATTAATAGAAAATACTGAAATATATATTTTTAAATTTTTCAATTGATATTCAGTTCCTTTACTTTATTCGTTTGTTTTTTTTTTTATTTTTTTATTTTTTTTTATAAAATGTTAAAATATTTTTTGTTCTGATTATTTTTTTAATAAAATGTTGAAATGTTATTTACATTTTTTGTAACCATACAAAATAATTAATAGGTACATATGTGAAATTTATAAAGTTTGTTTAACTTTGACTTCTCATAAATTATTATTATCATACTTTCAAACTCTAAACATTTAGCTACGATTTAGCTACCAAATTTTTCTAATTTTAGCTACCAATTTAGCTACAGGCCCTGTTTGATAATTGGCAACACTGCTCAGTTCCCAAAATTACAGTGTTTCATTACAGAAAGCCTTCGATTTTATCTACAATCTTTTAGTTACAGGTAAAATTTTTTGCCTATATAAGGAGCAATCGAATCTCTAATTCGCAGCATAATTATTTTGCTGTAAGTGACATTAATTAGTTTTTACAATATTAAAAGTGAAATTAGTTCATATTACCAAGGTGCGGTTTGAAGCAGCATTTTTAGTTAGCCATCCTAAGGGACCAAAAATGACCGTAGCAGAAGCAGCCAGGTATCTGAAAAAATCAAGATTCTTCATTAGAATATGGAATCAACGTTATCTGGAAACTGGTTTTGTAGATGACGTGTATAAAAAGGACAGGCCTCGATCGACAACAAAGCGCAACGATAAGACAATAGAGAAGATATTTTTAGAAAATCCTTCAATATCGATTCGACAAGCACATGAAAAATTATCGAAAAAGGGTATAAACATCTCCACTTCAACTATTCAGCGACGTCTCAAAGAATTTTAAATAAAAAACTTGTCAACGATGCAAAAACCTTTATTGACAAGTTCCCATATAGAAAAAAGTTTAATATGGACCCGAAAGAATATTAACCGAGATTGGAGTAATGTAGTCTTCACGGATGAGGCTTCTTTTCTCGTTTCAAATCTTTTGAGACGTGCTTGGACGAAAAAAGTGAACGATACATAGAACGTACTGTAAAACATCCTGCAAAGGTACACGTTTATGGGGCCCTTTGTCAAAAGAGAATCGGTTATTTGATATGCTTCACGGGAATACTGGATGCGAAACGAATGACCAAAATATATAAAAATGGGTTGTTACGATCAACAAATAACTCGTTTGGACACGGAAAACGAGATTGGATTCTTCAAGAAGACAATGACCCTAAACATCGGAGTCAACTTTGCACCCTGTGGAATCTCAAAATGGGATCAATACTATGGATTGGCTTTCACAATCCCCAGATTGTAACCCTATTGAAAATGTGTGGGCTTACATGAGGCAGAAATTGCGGGGGTTAAAAATAAAAAACACAAATCATTTAATTCGAGTGCTAAAAAGAATTTGGAAAAACCTTAGCGAGGAATACGCCAAGAAATTAGTGGAAAGTTGTGATGAAAGATGCCGCCATGTTATTGACGCGAATGGAGACTGGACGAGCTATTGAATATAACGCGAATTAGAGTTTATATAGCTGATTAAAATAAAGTATACGAGTATACCTAGTCAAAACTATCATTCGTTTTTTATTTTTTGCAGGCTTTCTGTAGTAAAACACACTGTATATATGTAAAGAATTCATAAATATGACGAATTAACTGTTGCATAACAATTTATTACTTATACGTGCGGCATCATACGACGCAAAGAATGGATGTGATGTGTTCATATTATGTATATGAAATAAATTAGTAGTATTAAAAATTCTATGCAGATTCAATGATTCTCAATTAAATTTCAATCAAGCATCTTAACATTGAGATTTCAAAGAGCAGAAAATAATGAAAATAAAAAACAAAAATAGAAAATATCTCAAATAAATCGATGAATGAGGAGAAGTGAAGTAAAAATGTTTGAAATAATTTAAAAAAAAAAAAATTTGTATAAAAAGTACGTACATATAGATATTTAAAAAACTAATAAAGATATATTTCATGAATGTATGATATTAAAAAATTATTTAATCAAACATTTTTGTTTATTATTATCATTAAAAAATAATAATAAACAATTTTTTATAACTTATCTTTAAAAAAAAAAAAAAAATAAAAAAAAATGTAAACATCACTCATAATACATACTATGATATTTACTATTTATTTATATATTTTTTTATTCATTTTCAGCTTCCATTTCTTCATTATTCATATTATCTTCAGTTAATTGACTATCTTCAATATATGATTCGAAACCATCGTCTTTTGTCCAACTACATGTAATTGTTAGCTTAAATTTTGCCATTGGTTTTGCAATCAATTTCAATATTCTTGCTTGTTCAGGTGTTAACATTTTTCCAGCTTCGCATACTGTATGATCTTTGTATAATGTAACAAAGCCTTTATCGAGTTTTGTTGGTAAACCTAATGAACGTAAATGTGGTTCAATTGCATGTGAAAAATCTTCTAATTTTCCCTCTTTCAAAACAACTGTTTCAGTTGCTATGAAACCACTTTTAGCGTATTCGATTGCCCAATAATTTTTTGCCCATTCTAAAATTTCTTCTTTAGATTTATGTGTAAATAATAGACCACGTTGCCCTTTCAGTCGTTCTGATAGCTTAAAAAATTTAATTGAATATATTCATAAATTTAATAATGTACTAAATGTATAACATAAATTATAAAATACCATAAATATATGGATAATATACCTTATGAAGGTCTGGATGTGCTTCTTCACTTGATGTTCTTCCTAAGCCTAATTGCATTATACGATTTTTTCCAAAAAAGAATCTTGAATGTTTCATTTCAGCTCGTAAATCCTTCAGTAAATTATTCCTAATGTTTTGTACAGCGAATACAAATATATTTGGATAATATTCCACAGATTTATTTATTTTCTCAATAAGTGCTTGTTTCGATATTAAGGCCTTTTTTTTCTCAACCTTTGTTAGGGATACTTGTAAATGAAAAATAAGTATATAACAACTAAAATAAAAATTGTACTTACTAAATTTTAAAATTGTTTTTGAAATTAGAAAAAAACCAAAACAAATAATACATACTTTTCTTATCTCGTTTGCTTCTAGGCATTTTTAATTATTTAATTAAATTTCCAAAAATAATAAAATATAAACAATACCAATAAATATTTTAAATTAAAAAAAAAGAAACACAAAATTCCGTCACAGTAATGTTTCTTTGAAATTGAATATTTGTAAAACTTCAGATATTAGATCGAATTCGAATAACAAATACACGTGCTAATTTTTGACATTTCATTCATTCCGCTTTGAAATCCTATACGATTGACTATTGACGATTCTATATCTATAAATATAATCTATATAGTCATCATTTAAATCATTATATAGATTTTATAAAGTGTAAACGAGATAGTTTAATGTGGTTTGGTTTGCATTCGAATAGAATGGAGTTTCTATTTGTCTCATCTCAAACTTTATAATTGTAAAGGATTAGTTTCAATGCAACGTTAAGTGAAAGTGAAATTTTATGAAAAAGCATACTGTTCAAAATGCAAAGCTAAGTTAATTTTGAAATTCGAAAATTTGACATTAAAATGTTGTTTAAATTGACATTTGAATTTCTCCAGTTTTAAGTAGGAATTTAAAGGAATTTTAGAGAAATTCTTGCATTTTTTGAAAGTTTCCATCTGTTGGTCAATTTTCTAACAACATTTTTTAATTAAATTTATTGCTTTTGTTAAATGAAATTGAAAATAAAAATAGAACCTAATTTCACTTTACTTTAGCAATTTCAATTTCAAATAGAATGTGACGCAGATATCTAATGTCGTGTAAGAAAATAAGGAACGAAAGACAGATATATTCCAATTTCACTTAGCGTTGGATTGAGAATATTCCATAAAACGTTAAACTTGGTTTTACTCTGCCTGCAATAGTGCAATAATTGTTTTATTCTATAACGTAGAGTATTCATTTTATATTGATATACTAGTTAACTTTTAATATTAACTTTTTTTTATTATCTATTATCAATTTTTTATTTTTATAAATTTTTTATACTTGGCTTTTGTTCTTTGAATTGAATTTTCAGAAGTTTTTTAATCTAACTTTGAAGTTACTGAAAGAACGAACGAATGATTTTAAAATATAAAATTTATAAATTGTGTAATTGTAGCTAACTTCCCGTTCCTTTATTTTTCTGTTCTTTTTCGATTAGTGTAGTGAGACAGAGGCAGAGGCATTTTGTTGATTTATTTATTTGCTGAAGTCTAAATTCTGAAAATCTGAAATTTGAATCTTAGGCTTAGTTTACACGAAGCGAGATTTGTGTACGACAAATTTGACTTTTTGACGTAAGCATACGTTCAGACGTACAAATATATCATGGTGTAAAGAGTATTATATAGGTGAGCTAAGCGGAAACAGCTGAGGGCCGATTCTCGTTCTGTGAAAAAGTGTAAAGGTGAGAAATGTCAAAAATTCTTTTCATTTCTCATTTTTAAAAGCAAACTGATTCTGTTTCAACTAATGAGAAAGGCTGATGAAAATGAGTCTGAATGGAATATATATTGGAAAATTTTCCTAACTAACGACAAATTCACATTATTTACGTTAAATTTGAATAAAAATTTTCATTGTTAGGCCTACAAAGAAAGGAAATAAAATAAATTCCTACTAGACTTTAGTGTTGATATTGATATACGAGTAATAAAGTAAATAATATATTTAAACTTTTTGACAAAAAATCCAAAGGCAACCTTTAACTCATTGATTCTCACCACCATAAAATACGATCAGAAAATTTTTTTTCACGTGAAAAAAATTTGACATAAAATTTCACTTTCTCACGGAACGACAATCGCACACATTGGAATTCTCGCTGAAAAGTGTTTTCATTCTCATTTCCACAGAACGAGAATCGGCCCTCTGATGTGTGATGATGTACAAATAGTATGGAAGAAATATATTTTTATAAAATAAAAATATTAAGTTAAATTTTTTTTTATTTTCTTAAGTTTTTTTTTAATTAATCTATTAGGTATTTAACAATTTTTTGTTATTTTGTTTTACAAAAAAAATATATCCTACACTTAAAATATAATATTTTATTTCTACATGTGAACATTCGTACTATAAAATAGCAATTGCTGAAAAACATTTTGATAATTTAAATGTGAGCTTTTGCATTTACAAAAAAAAATGTTTCCAACTGAAAAAGCAGATTTCATCAAACGCCGCCCTCTTCTCATGGCTTAATTAAATCACACTCTGGTCTACCAATTTCTACAGATATTTTATGAAATGACGAAAGCGCATTCAATAAAAATACATTCTTTACTTCATTAACGATAAATTGATCTATTGATCTACGTATTGCTTATTGCATCAGAATATGCCCCTACAGTGCAATTTCAAATTCATTTGTTTGATCTGAGAAATCCGTTACAGCGAAAGCAACTAAATATGTTGACATCGGTACTAATTCCTTATATTTATCTCAGACATTCAATATTTTATCTCATTTATTCAATAAAAAAAATTATAATAGAATACAAAGTAAATGAAATATATTGTCTAATAAATTAAATGATTATTATACACTATTTTATATTTTATATTATTATGTGATTTATATTATTTATATTCTATATAAACAGTTTGTACAACTTTGGTACAACTTTGTACATCACCTCAAAACATGTTACAGCAAAAATTGCGATTCAAGAAGAAGAGTGTAGCTCACCTTAATACTCTTCACAACATGAAATATATCATATTCATATAATATCTTTCTTACTCCTTAGCTTATACTATCATCTCTGTCAGTCGGTCGAAGAAAATGTGCTTGTAGAAATTATGAAATTATTGCAAAAACAATAAAATGAAAAGAAACAGCATAATAAGAATCATGAAGGTGGGAGTGAGTGCAAATGTAGAGTGAGAAGCTGTACACAGTTGATGGATGAATATGATTATGAATATCAGATAATAAAAATCAAAAAAATCAATTATCGAACGAAACAATTGAATCATCATCATATTCACTACTTACAATACAATCACAAAACAGAAATCACGTCAAAATCGCATTTAATATGCATACATAATACATATACATATAATATTTTTCTTTTTATAGGTAGAAATTGGTTAAGGATGTGACGTCATCACGTGTATTGTAATTAATGTTAATAAAAGAATTGTGTGTTATATATTGAATTATCAAACTCATACTTTTATGTTAACATTTTTTTCATTTTTTTATTTCTGTTTTGATATCTTAACTAAATTATTATTATTATCTTTAATTAAAAAATAAATTCTGCTTCCAAAAAACAGTTTCTTTATTTACATCTACGTTTAAAAGCCTGAATATGGTTCACCGTCACCGTCATTTTTCAAATATACGAATACGAAATTAATGGTAGTGAATATGATACGGTAACGGTGATGGTGAGAGTTGAAAAACTTTCTACTTTTGAACGTCACCGTCATCGAGTACATAACCCGAATTCTAGTACATTTAGGTGTATATTATTTTTAATTTATTCTACAGTGTTGTTTGATTATGACAAAAAAAATAAGAAAATTATAAAATTTAAAAATATTTTTTGAAAAAAAAAGTTAATTTCTTGTGTTTAAGACGATTTTGTGTTCATTTTGACGGTGACAGTGAACCATATTCAGGCTCTAAATCTATGTTTTTTGAATTTTTTAAAAATTGATTTAAAATTTGTTTATCGCTGCGTATGTTATTTTTGAAATTTACAAAAATTTTTTCTAATTTAGATATATAGGACATGAATTCATCCGAAAGTTTTATAAGTCCACCTTCCGACAGCTCATCAACCCAAGTCCAAGAAATACTATTTTGAGCGATATTTTCCTTACAATTTATTTTGTTATTAAATCTTTTTATTATAAAACCTGCAAAATTTTCCAGGACGTCTGAGTGTAGCTCATTGAATTCATCAATTTGTTTTTCCTCTGAATCTAATTCATTACTCTCGTCGAGTACAATTGTATTAAAAATTTGTTTCGTTATAATTAAATCTTCATCATCGTTCGTTGTCTTCTTCGATGTTCGAAGAGTTCAGAATTGTTTTATTCCGTCCTATATAAGAGTTAAAAATAAACAAGAATATGTAACTATGTATAAAAATTCATTTATGCAATTATTAATAAAATAATTAAACATGAACAACACAAGATAAAAGTGTTAAACTAAATCTACTTTTGTTAAATAATGAGATCAGGTGACACAACACGAACATAAGAATAATACCAAACCATTTAATTTTATTTTTGTAGTAATTCATACCCAAAATGTAGGATCTAACTCAGACTGTATTGTTCTTTAAGATAATTATAAAGACCTCTGAGAGATGAATTACTAATCAGAATACCTTTTTGGAAAATAAAAAACTATTTTTTTTTGGAAGTCTAAGTTTAAAGATTAGGTTGTCTGTATCATTAAGTATTTTATTTTGTTCTTCCAGTGCTAATCCATGCGCCATCATTCTCTTTCGCGAATCGATTTTCGAGACTTTTAAATTAAATATATCAAACCAATCATAGATCTGAACAGTTTATTAAAGGATTTGTTATTTCTTCAGGTTCGCTTTTAGTCCGTATTTCGTCTGATTTTATCAATTCTTCTTTTATAGCTTTTTTGCCAGTTCTATAAATATATGTTATTTAATGATAATTTTTAATGAAATAACAATAAATATACATACTCGTCTTCTAAAAGCAAGTCCTTCATAATATTTTTTCTGGCTTTTTTCTCTGACCTTAAACTTCTAGCACTAACTTTTGTTTTTACCAGCAAATTTTCTATCGGTAATGCATTTTGTTGTAAATGTATTTTTTTGATATCAATGTTCAATAGTATATCTTTTTATAAATAACTTTCGTCATTAAAATGTAACGAACCAATTCTTGAATTTGCTATATTAATATATGTTTTTTTCCACAAGCTTTAATCCACTCTTTACAAATAACTTTGTCTTTTTGAAACACATGAAATTTTATATGTTTGTTACTTGATTTCACTAGTGAATTACTTTTACAACATAATACACTGCACTGAACCATTTTTTAATTGTAATATAAATTTAAATATGTACCAATATAAACTATAAATAATTCAATGTTCAATTAATATAATATAAAGAAAACTTTTTGTTAATATACAACTCAGTACAATACACGTAATGACGTAATCCACATGACATTTCACCGACAATGGCGATTCAAGAGGAAGATGTTAGTATACCTTTATAGGCTTTGTATCATGACATGATATACATATATACATACATTATTCGGTTCGGAAACGGGATACGGATACTGGATAGTTAAGTAAGAATTACAATTACAATTAGAAGAGAAGTAAATTTTGTTGTTAATTAAAAGGTTGTATTGTACCAAACAGTTTTACAAAAATTATATTTAAAAAATAAAAGGTAAAATGTTTAATATTAATTATTGATTTAATTTAATTATAATTAATATTGTATGAAGTTGATGTGAATTAATTGGATAATTTTTAAAAAGAAAAAAAAAAAAAAAATTTTGACATTAATGTTCATGTGATTGATTAAAATGTGGATGAAAAAATTATAGTATGTATGCTATCTATGAAGATAATTTTTCATGTTAAAATATGCAGGTTTTTAATGGATAGGTCATAACTCATAAGATAAAATGTTTTTACATAAATAGATAATATATTTGATATTGTAAATATAATTTTTTGTTTGTGATAAATTATATATTTGTGAAATACTTATTCATCTTGAAGTTTTAAAATAGTTGCGGTAGAAAAAAAAAAACGGTCCTTCCATATAGATAGCCACCATTTTTGATTCATTGCATTGCGCAGTCCGCAGTGAATGGTGATGAATATGAATGCTTTCTTAATTATGTATTATTTATGTAGTGATGATGAATAATATGATTATTTTTGTGGATGAATTATTGGACAGCTGCTGAATTAATAGAATAAAAAAAACTCAGGCTGAGACTAGAGCTAGGGGCTGGCTACATAAAGTAAAGATCCATCCATCCATATGTATTTTGATTGCATGCATACACCACACCATAAAGTATGATAAAGGGGATGGGATGTAGAAGAATTTGGTTAGGGTCTTAAGGGTACCTCTTGGTTGGGTTGGTTAATTTTTACGAAAAGAAAAAAAAATCTTATATTTTTCTATTTTATATATTTTCGATGACAATATTAGCAATAGATTTAATTAATTAGAAAAGAAAAAATAAGAAATACTGCATGATATTTAATTATATGTATCCTTATACGATTACAAAATTATGGATAGAATATTTTTATAAATGATTGAATCTAGAACATAAAAATATAAATTGTATTTTTACTATAAAATAAATTGATTATTTTTAATTTTGTGTATATGTGTGTTTAAACAATAAAAATGTTACAAAAATGATAAAATTTTTATAAATACGCATATTTCAAAAGATTTTAAATTAAATTGAATTAATTGATTTGATTTTTTATATGTAATTCTAATCATATTTTGATGAATTTTCAGAAAAAATATATTGATTATAAATTTCCGGCTATATGTAATTTTCTTATCGCTGAATATGTTTTCGATATACATGTGTATGATATAATTATGATCGTATGTAAATGTATGTATGTATGCATATACAAAATTATATGTAATAGTAGTCTAGAGTCTAGACTAAGATATTCAGCATGTTTTTAACTCGTGTTTTTTATGAATATTAAAAAAAAAAAATTATATTATATTAAATATTTAATAAGAAAATGAAACTATCATTTACATTAGAAGCAAATGTTTATAAATAACTGAACTGACTAATCCATAAAAGTTTATCAACATTTTTTGTTCTAATTGGAATTTTTTTTAATTTCTATTGATTTTATAACTAATGTTAGGTTATGATGGCACTGGTAATCTGATTCAAATTTCACATTTTAATATGATGAACCAATGTAGCTTAGCTACATACATAAATGTACTTTTTGTGTTATCTAAATGTGATCTAAATGTGATCTTTGAGTTTTGAATATTCCATCATATAATTATATATACATGTATATGTATGATACATGTACACATATGTATATATTATCTCTAATTAGAAATTTAGATCTACCACACTACACTTAACATTATTAACAAAAAGAAAAACAGGTATACATAGGAGGGTACATAGTACAAACATATACAAATATTAATTATAATTGTCATTTTGACAATTATATTTGACAATTTATATTACATATATTATAATAGATGTATCCGATGTATCTATCTAACACGTAAATTGCGCAAAATCAGCTACACTTAAAATTAATGTACATACATATAATATGTCTTGTCTATACATACATAATATGATGCATGCTTAATAATAATGTAATTATATATTATGTAGTACGTTATGTACGGTACACTAATATTATACTCTTATAACTTATAATAGCCTTCAAATGTCATAAAATTTTTTCAAAGAAGAAAATTTTTTAAAAAAATTTCATTAATAATATATTACATATCTATAGTTCATCCGCCGAAACTACAGACTAAAATGGCGACAGTTAGTATCCGCCGATGAAAAATCCGTTTTGCTTCAAAATCTTATAACGGCATCACAATAAAGCAAGTGTGTTAAATAATGAAATTCCTTTCCTTTATTATTATTATTTTTTTTTTCACTGTTTATCGCTTCGAAAATTATTAAAAATTTAAATAATTTATTTAAAAATGAGAAAAGAAACATATTATTCTCTAATCATATTTTATTTATTAATTTATTTTGTTAAGAAATTTAAGTAACACTATTTCGAATATATACATAGGTATATAAATCAAATGGGATATTTATCAATTAATTCAAAATTACATGATGATGATAAATTTTTTAATTATACTAACATTTCATCCCAGAAAACTATTTATAATATGTATTAACACAATGTTATTCTGTAGCAATGTTAGACTGTAAACAAAACTACCAAAACATAAAAGGGATTTTTGAAACGTTGAAAATGTCTCTAATTTCATTGGACTGACTACACATATTACGTACATACATATGTACATATGATAATGCATCACATACTTATATACAAATACAATCAGATATTATTATAATCATATAGTGAGATATATAGATAGACCATAATAATAAGTAAAATATACTCTATTCTCTATACTATATAGTCTACAGCTACAGTGCAGTACAGTAGACAGTACATACATTTAACATTGATATCTATTAACATAACAACAGTAAAGCACACGGTTAACGAGTGACGGCATATTGATGATATATTAGCCTGCTGCTGGGTTCTGCACTGTAGTCGCGGTCTCTCGTACACATCGTAAACGTAACATTAACATCATCATCATAACGTATAAGGTATAACGTAACTAGGTAACTCGTTCTCTTCAAACGAGCAGAGCAGTTAATGTGTGTATTTAAATTAAAATAAATAGGTATATAGTGTGTAGAATTGTGCCATTAATAATTATTTTGTGTGCTAAATTCTTTTCATCCCTTTCGCCACGCTATAATAATAAAGAAGTAAGTAAGTAATTATAGTGATGTTATTTTTTGACATAACCGATAAAATGAATAAAAGTATATAGTAATTAATAAAAATTATCTTAAAATTAATTATTAATTTAAAAAAAAAAAAAATATATGAAAAATGAACAAATCAAAATTTCAATTAATATGATTAAAAAAAAAACGAAAAAAATTGCAACAAATGTATATTGTATCTTGTATTTTCCTTAAAACGCAAAAAGGTGAATTTTCCGTCTCCTTCTAGGTTTTCTTTTCTATTCATTATTTTGTATCAATATATGTATATGCATTAATGTTATAGTGGTATAATACATCACATACTTACTTATCTATTTAAATGTATATAATACGTACATCCATTATTTCTAGTTATTTTTTTTTTAAGCTTATGTTTTCAAATAAAAAATTAAAATGTTCAAATAAATATTTTCCGAACATAAATCAGTAATTTTCTTTTCATCTTATAGTACCTATATCTTATTAGTTTCTTATAATCTATTTATTAATCAGAAATTAATTTCCAAATTTGGTGGTGAAAAAGAAATTTCTTTGAAAATCTAATAGGAAAAAATTCAGTTTAGCGCAGGTGAAACAAGACCAAATGTTTAAAACAAAAAAAAAAAAAAATAAAAAAAACTTTGCGGTATTTTGTATATTTATGTATTTATTTTTGTTGAATTTGTATAAATGTGTTTTATATGATTACGTACATATATGTGTACGTATGTACATATACATATATATACATATATATATATGTTTGTGTATAATGTATGTGCGGTAAAATTTCACATAGCAAAAAATTGAATACATATATGCATGTATGTACGTATGTATGTAAATATGTGTAGATAAGTAATATAAAATATTATTGTTGCGCATGTTTTTCCCAAATAAATAACAAATATAATATGTACATATATTTATATATGGATGTGTTTTAGTTTAGAATATACGAGTGGTTGGTGATACGGAGTACGGTGTATGTCTAGTCTAAATACTATATATCGTTATCATATAAATATATGTACATACATACATACATATATGCATATATATTTTTTTTAATAAATTATACGTATAGATATAAATGTATGTACATATGTTTTATACTGTAATGTAATGTGACGCATTGAGGAGTGTCCACTATCCGGTCGCCATTTTATATATGTACATGCAGTAGATGTGTGACGGTATTTCTCTACATACAGTATAACCCAGTCGGGTAGGTAAGTAATTACCGAACCGATTCTGCAACTAGTTCCTTTAAACAGCAACTAGTTCTACTTTCGATTACTGTGTATGGAAATAACGCATTACTTTTACATGGCGATGTCATAGGAGGTAATCAATCGCCTCCTTTCTGCATTACCTAGAATTAGTTTCTTCATTCATTCAAGTTAAACTTATTATAGAACGCATTTCCAAACATTAATTACATAATAGCAGTAAAAGAAGCAATTCCGATATTGATTCTTGGAAAGTAGTTATAGAAGATTATTAATTAAAAATATTAACTTATATTTTATATTAACTTATATTTTATATTAACTTATATTTTATATTACATTATATTTTATATTATATTGTATTTTATACTATATTTTATATTTATATTTTATATTTATATTTATATTTATATTTTATTTTATAGTCACTACTTTATTCTCCTTTTCATATCGAGTTTATAACTTCTAATGACTATTGACATTGACTATGATTAACAAAGAAAACGCAAAAACTTTCCATCGACGTGTTCATAATACATGTTTCTAAATTCGCAATAATTATAATGCGTATAATGCGTATATTGTTATACACATTACCGCTTGCATTACATAGTAATGTATTATTGAACTACTTTATTCGAATTGGAAAATTATGAACTAGTTACAGAATTGATTCTGCCAGTAATGCCTTACTAATTCACGACTGGGAATATATGTACCTATACATACCTACAGAAATATATGAATATGATTCTGAATTTGATTCTAAGTGTGAGAATTAATCTATATTATGTAGGTATATATGTATATACTTGTACATATACATAACATGTATTATATCTATATAAGTATATTATATATGTAATGTACTCAGCTATATTGTATAAATGCAACTATATGTTATGATTTTTGAATTTTTCCAAAATGTTATCGAAAAGTATCTAGTACATTATATAAATAACAACAAATAATATCTCCCAAAACAAAAAAAAATTATATTAATTCATTTGTTTAATTTTTATTATGATGATAATTATTATATTATATACATATATATATATAGTATATAGATACATATATGTATATACAGTACATAATATATGTAGATGATTTTATGTTGATTACAACAGCAGTATATAAAAGTGTTATCTTAATTTTTTAGCTAACATAAAAGTTAATTATACATATTATGATATACTATCTATGTATGTTAAATATATACAGAATAATGTTATTGTTATAATGTATATTTATCTACCTATATACCTATTAATTTTACTTAAGTTTCGTGTATCACCATTATCAATATAGTCATGAGCATTATCATCATCATAATGATAATCATATATTATTTTTCATTATAAAAATTCAATTTGATATTGTTATAAATAACATTTTTTTTTTATATAAATAGTATTGTATATACTCGTATGTATATACTATATGCGTATGCATATTATGTCTTTGAATCTTTTTGATTTCGTTATTCACTGTATATATAGTACATATGTACGATATGATGTGAGCATGGATATAGATGATGATGTAAACGTTTGAAAATTATGATGAAGTATTACTATATATACATATAATATACATACAATTTACAAACAAACATATGGTTGATAATTGTACATTCATATACCTACGTATATAAAAATTTATCAAAATATTACATTATGCATATATAAATGTACATACACACATTTTCTACATGTTTATACTATACATATACATATGTATGTACTTTAATTCATCATTTACAATTCATTAAAAGTTATAAGTAAATATATGTACATCATAATTTAACATGTAATATACCTACATTGTTTTGTTATATATGTACATATGTATATAACATTTGTAATATAGTTAGTATATAGTATAGTAATGTAACAAAGTTTGTAATATACAATATTTATACCTACTCTGCATTCAATATAAAAAAATTAAATTAAAACAAAAAAAAAAAAAAAATACGTCACTCAGTTACTGAAATCATCAATGATGATAGTGATGAACATGAAAACATGATTCATGGAATCATAGCTATTATAGATATATTAGACATGTACATACTACATACATACATGTATAGGTACGATAAAATTTCGCTAGAAGCAGCAAAAAAATTAACGACGATTTTTATTATTAAGTATGGTGGTGGATTAGTGTGTATAGATTAGATATACATATATACATACACTTATATTTATAGTTTTTACTGTCACTTTATTTATATACATACTATACATACATATATGTATGTATAATTATTTTTTTTTTTTTCTTTCTATAATCTTCAAGCATCATTCATCACATGTCAAAATTTTTTATTACACTATACTTATTATATGACTATATTATACATATACATATGTATTATGCATATAATCGTATAGTATATAGTTATGTGCTACATCCTACATACAATAGATATATGTAATATAAATATTGTCCAATACAATATTAATACTTAAACGATACATACATGTGATATTGATTATATAGATATCATATCATATCATATACAGTACAAGCTCGATAATTTCAATCCCCACATAGTTTCAACTCTCGATCTTTTTAACACTTTTCAACGTTCAACATTAACACTATTCTATAGTTTCAGCCACAAAATATCAGAACTGTTCTGTAATTTCAATTTTCGTGATTTGATGCATCAACAAAACAAAAATCTAAACGTGTCTAAAAAAAATTTGAAAAATGAATCGAGTGAAATAATATTTTTGACGATGAAAATGAAAATAATGACAGTAATTTACTTAGATGAAGATAAAGAAAAGTTGGTACATATAAGTATTTTTAGAAAATAAAGCATTCTGATGCCGTTCGAGCGTTTGATATGAGCATTAAGTGGGCTACACAAAACTATGTTTCTTACGACATCATACAGTTATCCAAAAACTCAAAGAGGATGCAATCAATAAAAGCCAGGCAAATATGCCTTACAGATTTTTTTTAAAGAAAACATCCGATAAAAAATTTCAACATTAAAAATATTAAGATTTTCTCTCTATAAATATTATATTTATATTTTCAAATATTATATTTCTTTAAATTGAATATACAGTTTGGTTTATTTTTTCTTTTATGTAAACATAAATGAATAAAGTCAAAATACATATACATAGCTATATGATGATATGATATGATTTAATGATATATGGAGTTTTCACTTGTTCTGAAATTTCAATAAGGCTGGTTTTTATTAGTTGAAATTACCGAGTTTGCACTGTATGTATATATATATATATACTATATATGTATGTATGTACATTTATGTGTATAAAAATGTGTATATAATACTGATATTTCTCTCCATTCCATAATTAGAGATGAAATGGCTTAACTAAAGATTGATTTTGTATGGTTGTGTGATATTCTTACATATGTACATTTATTATACTATGCAACAAATACCAGATTTGATTTGTGCAACATTTCGATTTGCAATTAATATTGTACACTGTACATAATATATGTACATATGTAGGTACATATATATTATGTACATATATGTATTTATATAACTGAAAAAAAAAATTGATTTTAAACAAAATATAATTTAGATAAAATAAAAAAAAAAAATATGTATGATTATGTTGGCAATACTGTAAGAAATTATTATTATTAAAGAAGAAAAATAAAAAAATAAATACATACTTATATTTGTTATCTGATTTTTTTTCTTTAACATATACATATGTACATATATATTTAATACATACATACTATGTACATACATATATTAGATAAGTGGGTATATACATATGTATGTAACAAATGAATATACATACAATACTGTGAATAAAAATTATTATACACAAATGTATCTTTTAATAATTTTCAGTAAATTCTTATATATTATCTTATAGTTACGTTACCGGTATATAAAATAGCGGCAAGCCTAATTTTTATTTTTTTCATATTTTGTAAAATTACTTCTTAATTAATCATATCGTCTCGTCAATCGATATATAAAATATACATTTTATACTTCTATATCTTCTATTTATATATTACATATTTGTTTTTAAATTATACGATATTTTTCTCTTTAATTTGAATTTATAAATTAAATTTTCACAGCACTCTGTTCATAATAAAATAAATGCGTATTTATTCTACATTTATATAAATATGTATATTTTTTTTTATATACGAGTATATGTATCCCATGTGTATAGTATAAATGTATATGAATATATTATTTTTATTTTATTTTATAATACCTATATAGGTACATTACATTTTACATACTCGTACTCATGTATTTTCATATTATTGCAATGGAATGTAGCAATGTAGGTATATCTACATACGTATTTCAAGAAAAAAAAAAAAAATATATATAAATACATATACAGTTTGTTTTTGAATCCATGTGCGTTGAAGATTCCATTTCTTCCGTTGTTTCATATACCTACATACCTATATATGTACATACACACTCAAACATGTTTTTTTTTTTTTGTTTTTTTTTTTTAATTTTTTCATCGCGTTTCTTTTAGGTTAAGGTGACTATACTGATTTAAAAACAAAAAAAAAAAAAAAAAATAATGATTATTCTCATTTAAGAAACACACTTTAGCTAGCTTTAGTCATCAACCTCACACAAAACATTTACGAACACAACATACCAAACAAGAATTATTATTAAATTAAAAATGAAGAGAGAGAATGAATTAAAGAAAAAACATTTTTTTTTTTTTAAGTTGATAATACATTTAAAACAATAAAAAAAAAAAAACAACATACCTATTTATTGTACATATATGTATGTACATACATTTTAATCTAAAATTTTAATATATCTATATACAATAATAATATTATATACAAATAAATTAATATATACATAGATATTTTTATTTATTTTTTATGAAAATTACATATAAGCACATATATATATATATATATATAAATAATATATTATTCATTTTAAAATGTGTGTGGATTTAAATTTTGATATAATTTTTGTATTGTATATGTACATATAGTAACCATACGAACGAACTTATACACTAGACAATTTAATAGAGTTTAACAATCCAATAACGCAATCAATATATGTGTACGTACATAAAGACCAATATGTAGAAGAATATGTATTTATGAATTGTTTATTTTGAATATGGTGTAAGTTCATGTTTGATTTTAATTAAAATTAAAAATCATAAATAAAAAAAAAACATAAAAATTAAAGAAGCCATTCACATTTAGATATATGTACTCGTATATACTTTTTTGATGTGAAAGACGCCTTTTTTCGTTTCAATAAAAACCTTTTTGATTTCAAAATAAACCAATACTTTTTGTGATAATTACATATGGGCAATTCATAGTTTGTTGTATAAATTTAATCCATTGTATAAATACAACATTTTTACACATTAAACTGTGAGCGACCTTTAGTAATCAGAATGTCAAAATCAGCTGACAACGCAATATACAATACACAAAAAACATGGGTCAGAGCATTGCTAAAATACAAGATTAAAAAAAAGGCCTTGATCAGGCCTTTTCGTAAATTCAGTTCTAAGTTAGATATTTTTTGCAGTTCGTTCGAAAACTATTAACTGCAAAAGCAGACCGTTCGATAAGTTTTGTACTGCAATGCAGTGCGTTCGAAAACTATAAAATGCAAAACAGGCCTGAAAGATCTTAACGCAAATAAGCACTGCGCATATATGCTACTGACAAGTGTACTGTCGAAATTATCTACCACTTCATTCTTTACAACAGCTAGATTGTACGTACATAAATTTTTTACAAAAATAAAATAAAAAAAAAACAATTTTTTAAAATAATAAAAAAATAATTTTGGGATTTCGAACTTGTTGTGTTAATTGTATTAATTGGTTTTAAAAGTTTTATTCTTTATAATGTCAGATTCAAGAGAAGATATTGAAAAAATTACTTAAGTAAGTATATTAAAATTGAGGTCAAAATTCATATTTTCAATAAATAAAATTGTACAATACACATCGAACACATTATTTTTCAATATTATAATTATTATTGTTGGTTATCACTTATCATTAAATTTTTCGTTCAAAAATGCAAAATGTCAGAAGTGAAAACTCTTAACCATTGCATTCGCAGTGCTGCTTTATTCCTGCAGACTGCACATTACTATTCTAGTACTATTTTTAAGATACGAAAGAAAACACAGTGCAACCTGCATTTTCGAAAAAGCCTATTTTTACTACTATTTTTGCAATGAAGATGGTTTATTTTGAAATCAAAAAGGTTTTTTTTTATTGAAACGAAAAAAGGCATATTTCACATCAAAAAAGTAGTATTGAGTACAATAATAAAACGTCTATAACGAAGAAAAGAAAAAAAAAATTACCAAAAATATTTACACACAAAATTTTGAAAAATTCATTTGCGTATCTACGTATAACAAACTCTCCTTTTAATGAACAATTTGTATTAAAATTTTGAAAAAATATAAAATGAATTTATATATCTACCCATTTTCAAAATAAACGGTCCGAAAAAAAAATATTAAGCAAGCACGTTGTAAATTTATATTATTTATGTATATATGTACGCGAGTATATAAATATGATTTTATTTTTTTTTTTTTTTAAATATGTAGGACGATAACATTTAGTATATATAAGTACAAAAACATATGTAAATGTATAAATGTGCGTACATAATTTATATATGTAGGTATGTAAATATATGTATATTATTTATTGTGAATACATATTTGAAAGATGATCTGATTTTTAATTTAACCGATTTGCAATTTGTTATTAAAGTCTCCATAATTTATTTGAATAGAAAAATAAATAAATAAATAAATAACGAATAATGATTATATAGAAAGAAAGAAATAGAAAATGAATTTATTTTCTCTTCTTATTACATACATCATATTATATTTTTTGAGCAAAAAAAAAAAAAAAAATGTCTCTTTTCTTTATGATTGTCCATCCATTATTATTATAATATCGTATCCAATATATATAAATTGTCATCATCATATTATTGTGTGATATTATGTTGTTTTTTTTTTCTTTTTGAATACTATTTGTATAATATTTGTTTTCTTATACATAATAAAGGTATTCACGGCTTGGCTTGGTCTTGTATCATTGTAAACGGTGTAAACTCGTACGGTTCGCTTACACCTAACCTAACCTAATCCGTAATCGGCCGAAGTTTGCTCGAACGATTGAATCAAACACTTGTAAAAGAACGAGAGTGCGTATACACAAACACGACCGTCATCATCTGATAACGCCCGAAAACGGCCGATCAACCATCGAGTCAGAACTTGTTGGGATTTCTCGCCAGTCTACCGGCGTCTACCCTACCTACAGTGCAAATTAAATGTATTTATAGTTAAATTTTGCTGTTATCTACCTAAACGATTATGGATGTTGACATTGTAAGTAATACTGTTGCAGTGTAAGCACATACACGTCCGAGTTACTCGTTTGGATAGTTCTGCCCGCGATCGGCCGACAAAATCGGTTTTGGTGTACGTGAGCCGGTACAATCCTACACCTATTGTAAACATATGTTGTATGTAATTTTTACTTAAACTGCTTGTAAAAATTTACAATGCTGAAACCCATTGTATATACGGTGCATATATTGTATATGCCATTCTAAAATTAAATGCTAAAGTAATTTGATTAAATTTATTTTTATAATATTTTAGCTGACATATGTTATTAATTTGCTTGCTTTCAATACAAAGTTTGCTATGGGTGCGTTCACGAAATAGTGTAAGATTTTAGTGTATATTTACACGTTTTACACTCTTACAACAAATCATTAATACCTCTAATATATTTATATGTTGTTAAATAATATAACATATTATACATTATTATAAATTTTTTAAAATCTATATAATCTGTACATATATGTACATTACATATAATGTATAATATAGTGTCACTGGCAGCTATATCGGCCGCTTCGCTTCTTATAGCTTGTCAATATAATAATTCATATATAAACTTAGCTATACATATATATGTAATGTACTAAGCGTGTAAATGGTATATTTATGTATACATATTACATGTGTTTTATGTATATAATGTAAATACATCTATATTATACTACATAATGTATATACGTGTTATATTCGAAAATTGATCATAGAATTTTAAAAGTGGGTGGTGAAAGAGTTTGAAAAAAAAAAGAAAAAATATAAATAAAATAAAATAAAATAAAAAAAAAGACATACCAATAAGTTATTTTAGTACATTCCTACATACATTACCATATAGTTAGAGAGATGATTGTATTGTTATTTATTATTTCATATAATATAATGTATGTAATGTATGTACATATATAAAATTGAAAATATAATTTCAAAATATGTATAATTATAAAATTTAAAATAAAACAAAAAATTGAATTTCTGCTGCTACTGCTGCTGCTGCTACATTTAATTACAAATTTATTGTAATAAAATAATATATACGTATATAAATGTACATACATAATAATAAGAGAATATTAACACCATAAAATATGTAATAATATACATATGTATATTTATGTATATATGTATGTATAATATTGTTTGCATTAGAACAAAAATGTATTCAATTCAAATAAAAACAAAATATAGATACAATAAAAATAAAATTTCACTCATTATATTTCATTGTATTATGATATGTACATATTATGTATATATGCATACTTCCTATTACTTATATATATATACATACAAAAATAAATATGCCTACACATACATATATTTCATCATTTGCATATTACTCATTCATATAATATAATACAATTTCCTTATGTAGCGTATATAGCATTTTCAATTTAAATTCATCTTTTTCCAACTTAAATTAAACTTTGTCAATTTTTATATACACTTGAAAAATATTTAAAATGTGAGTGATACATGGATTATTATGGATAATGCCAGAATCCATGAAACACATGAAAATATAGAGTTAATTTCATTGAGAGCTCGGTTGGAATACTTGCCACCATATTTTGCAATACTCAATCCCATCGAAAAATCATAAAATGGGCAAAGTTTAATTTTAACTTGGACAAAGTATAATTTAACTTGGACAAAGTTTAATTTAACTTGGACAAAGTTTAATTTAAGTTGGAAAAAGTTTAATTTAAGTTGGAAAAAGTTGAATTTAAATTAAAAATACTATATAATAAAATGATCAAATTAAAGAATATTTTTATGTTTTTTTTTTTTCATCTTGTTATTTTTGGTATGTATTCTAGAAAAGAAATGTGTTATTCAGTTTTGTCTTTTACTATAATATGTTATATCTAAATCTAAATACATATTAAATATGATCCGTTTGCCCGCATTTACATTATCTTGAAAATCAAGAACGTAACGTCATTAACTTAGAAGAGAGGTATAGAAGAGCGAGACAAAAGGAAGCAAGAAAGCAAACCAACTCAGAGGTGGTTTACTTTCTTGATTTCATGAATTTAGTGTTGTCGGTATGTTAATAAACAAAATTAGGATAGAATGTTTCACCATCAACAAAAATGCAATACTGCTATAGGTTATTAATAATACTCAATAATAATCAATTAATAATCAATTAAAATAAAAATTTATATGTATATATATATTTTTTTAGTTATTTTTTTTATCACAATCGAATTTTTAACTTAATTTTAATGAAAAATGTCAAACATGAAAGCAAAAATGAAAATCATAAAATAAGTATATGGCAATACTAGTAATACGCATCGCATATAAAAATATACGACATGAAACATGAACAAGAAAGCAAGAATGGATATAATGTAAATGCTATCGTTCAGTTCTGAAACAAGATAAGAAAGCAAGAAAAGACAATGTAAATGCGCTCTTTTATTTGAAAATGGTGTAAATTCATTTTTGACAAAAAAAAAAAAAAGACTTATATCTTCTTAGATTCTCTTGCATTCTTCTTTCATTTGAGGAGAATTCAACTTATCTTCTCAGACGAACCACCTTTCTTGTGATTTAGTTGACATCGCCACGAACGTCAAAAAAATGTTCGCCTAGGAATCTTCTTGGAAAATATAAGGCGATGATTCTCTACGGAGAATAATATCTACAATTTGTGATGAGGAATATTTTGGAATAATAATAATATTTTCAATTTAAATATGTATTTAATTTGTACCGACAGGTTCCAAATGTTTAGGTACAAAATATAATTAATAAATTTAAAAATTTGTTCAAAATAGTTTTTAGAAAATAAGAATAGCAAATTTTAATTTAAAATAATTTATTAACAATCTCCACATTCTACATTCTTTTTATAATACAAAGAATTATCATTTTTCACAATATCTTATTCGTACAAAAATTACTTTTGAAATGAACAATTTGACTTGAATATATTCAACAACTGCATGTTAAATAACGGGAAAGCCGATAAGCGCCAGACATACACGAACTTGTCGCATTTATGCATTCATATTCGATTTCTTAGAGGAGTTTCGCAGACGAATCATTTGAGAATCTCAGGCGAGGTCTTACTTTCTACCTTCTACAAGTGTTTGATTAGTGAGCTTACATTATTTTCGTACAAAACATTCGCTTTGTATACCATTGGAAGAATCTTCTAATAACATAATGTTTTTCATGCAATCAAATTGAAAGTGTTCGTATTTTCTTCTTCTAGAAGAATATTCGCTTAATATTCTTCCAAGAAGATTCTTCAAAAGGCTGGCTGGGATAATATATAAAATGAATGGAATTACACAAATTTTAAAAGAAAATGTCTCCCATTTATATGTACATATTTGATATTCAAATGTAAAATGTAGTCAAAAAAAAAAAAAATAAAATAAAATCATCATCGTCATCATCATCATTATCACAGTATAACAAAAATATTTAATTTTGTATATATGTATATATAAAATACAGGAGTACATATTTGTATACTAGTATAGTTATAAAAATTTGTTTGCATTTCTTTTTTTAAATTTTCTTATTAAATTTATCTTTTAATATTTATTATGAAATGAAAAAAAAAAAAGTTAAAAAAAAAAACAAATAAAATAAAATCAAATAAAAATGTCATAGTAACAAGATTTTATATTTCGAAAAAGAAAGTAGAGTATGTACGTATACATATGTATATGTACTTATGATGTATACACTTAAAATATAATATGTACTACATACAATCATATTATAATATATAGTATAAAATACAAGATGACAACATGAACCACGAATATCATAGCAAGAAAACAATATAATTCTATGTTAAAAATCAAATATTTTCAATATATGTATATATACATATATATATATTTGTACATACATACATATGTATGTATGTATATATAGAACAGAAGAATATTTTATATAAATACGTATAAATACAGTTACTCCCATAAATTATCAGACGATATTGAATGATATACATATTTTAGAAAATTTTGTTTATGTAAATTACATACATAAAAATGACATACATATATATGTATATCTATATAATTTATATACAGAGTGTTTCTGATAGTAGTACCAGGCTATATGCCAATGGGTTGCCCATTATGTGGTGACAAAAAAAATGTATATTAATGAAAATTTCTATCGAGCCTATTCACTACGCTAGAGGGCGTTGAAAATTTTAATTGTTTTACAGTACCTTCTAACACAAAATCGTGTACATATAACTTTTTGTACATCCTATATTGGAAAATTTAGAATTCTAGAGAATAATAGGAAACTAACGGTGCGATTCTGGCTAAAAGATCTCTTATTCCTCTTATTTCCCTAAAGTTTTGTTGAAATATATTTTTTAAGAGGAATCGGTATTCTGGATAAGAGATTCATCTCATAAAATGACATATAAGATTTACCATGGGTATTAAACTGACCTTATTCAATTTACTTCTTGTTATATACAAAGATAATGTAGTCACACTGTATTATCATCTTTGTTATTAGTAATAATTACAATTTTTATTATTATTATTATGATTATTATTATTATAATTATTATTATTAATACAATTATATTATTATTATTATCAAATTGCTTATAATATGCACGGACACGAATACAATATTTGAATATCAACAATATAAATAAAATAAATAAATGATATAAGAGGACCTCATCAATGACCTCTTAAGTTTAGAGATTTTTATCCGTTAAAAAAAACTTTTTCGATTATAAACGTTCAAAAGTAGAATGTCAAAATTCATTAAAAAATTCACCACTGAAGTTAAGAAATCAGCTGATCACATCTCTTATCTAAATTAATTTAACTCCTAAAAGTATGTAATTTGCATTAAAAACGATAAGAGGAATAAGAGAAATAAGAGATCTCTTATCCAGAATCGCACCGTAAATTTACCTTTCTTTTGATATAATATAACAAGTAATTTGGAATTCGGTTCTAAATTAAAAGAAATCCTGAAATCAAAATTTATGATGAATTTTTTTTTTTTTAAAAAATTTTTAGTATAAATTGTGTTCCTTTAAAAAAAAAATTTGCATTTGATTCAAAAAAATATTTTTATTTTTTGAATCGAAGCGCACAAAAAATGTTCTCTTTCAAACATAGATAACCATAACATGATATCTTTATCCGCTATATCGAGTTATTAAGTATCGAAATGAGTCAAGAAATGCTCAAAAACCATTAATACATCCTGTATACTGTACTTAAATTACAAAATTACTGTATTGATGTTATTTAAATTACAAAAAGAAAAAAAAAAATATTTTATTCAAATATTTATGAGAGTAACTGTATCATATATACTCGTATATGTATATCCTATCCAGTCCTTTTTTTTTTTAATTAATATAAAAATTATGAAAATTTTTTATATTCATCTATAAACTTATTTGATTTTGTAATATAATTTTTTTTTTAATTCTTTCCTCTTTAGTTTTTTATTTATTTTCATTTTAATTTTTAAATTATTTCAAATAATTGTGTGTGATATTTGTATATACATAGCTAGTATCCATATAATATGCAGATGATACATATGTATTTCTTATATAAATTATTGATAAAATGTCAAAATATTGTTCCATATTTATGATTAATACATTTTAATTATCATTTAAAAATAATTTGAAAAAAAAAATCAATTTCTAATGATTATAATGATTGCAGGAGATGATGAGTAATACCACGTAATACATACATTCCAATACTTTCCAATATGTACATACATAAATGTACACATATTATTCTTTGTTCATATAGTACATATATATGTATCTAGGTGTATACATAATATATTAGTATGCACTTATAAAGATGTGCATATGTATGTACATGCATAAGTATTTAATAATTAGGCATATCGTTCTTACTGATTTTTATTTTTATTTGTGTATGTAGGTACATATACATATGTATTTTATTTTATTTTCTTATTCATTTTCATTTATAATAATAAAATTCAATGTACTTTTCTATCTACATAAAAATATACATATATACAGGGTGTTCCAGAATTGGTGAATAATACATATTTCACTATGGGTAAAATTAGAGTGCATTTGCAATCGAAAATGTTATATGACATTTTTTCGTTTGTCCTTTATTTTCGACGCTAGAGAAATGATTTTTTATTATTACTCATATGAAAATTCCTTTTTTCCGCTTATATAATGTGCAAGTTTAAGCACCATTTTTTACCCTTTCCGCACCGCACATCTTTGATCCTTAATAACTCAAAAACGGTTCATTCAATCGACGTCAGATTTTTTTTTTCTTTTTTTTTTTTTTTTTTGAAAGAGGACACTTTGTCACAGTTTTTGCTTTTTCAGGTTTGAAACATTAGCCGTACTGCAATTTTTTTTAGATAACATCTATTCAGAAAAAAATCGGTTTTAAAAAATGTATATAATGAATTTTGATTTTAGGATGTTCTTTTCCTACGAATCAAATTCTTAATTACCTATTATAGTATATCAAAAGAAAAGTAATTTTGTTTTCTGTCATTGGTTAAAATGATAAATTTTGATTCGTACAGTATGCAAAAAGTTATGTGCATGTGATTTTGTGTTGGAAGGTCATGGTAAAAACTGAAAATTTTAAACGACCTCTAGCTTCGAAAATAAAGTGCAAACGAAAAAAATGTCATATAACATTTTGGTCTGCAAATTCATTCTAATTTTACCCATTGAAATATTATTCAACAATTATTTCGGAACATCCTGTATAGTTTAAAATAATTCTTATGTTAAATTATTGCTTATAGTACATACATATTATGTGCATTTATACATTCATTTTCATATGTACATATCTGGAGGTTTATACATAATATAAAAATAATATACAAAGTACACTATACTATATAGAAAAATTTATTTATAGATCAGATCAAAAAAATCCTATAAGAAGTAAAGTATACTCATCATATATGTATGTATGTATACCTATACTCGTAAAAATCAAATATATACTTATACACTTATTATTCTTCTTAAGAAAGCGCGAGAATGTACAATTAACAATAATATACTCGTATGTATACATTATATGAATAAGTACATACATTTCTATACGTATTTATATATTATGATTTATATTATATATATATATATATATATATATATGTATATATAAATATGTATGTATATTTGTGTATTGTGTATATGTGGTATAAAGCACAGATAATAATAAGTTAAGTGCACAAAAAAGAAAATATACTTGATGCTCGTATATTTATGCCGTACATAAACAACAAAATATATATGACAAAAAAAATGTCTTTTTTTTTATTTTTTTTTTAACAGAGAAAACACGTAGGGTGAGTTTCAAAACGTTTAAATACCGCCTCGATGAATAATCAACCGCAGTTGCAAAACTATAACACTTAAATCGGTGACAATATCTAAAGTTTCAAAACTCATTGTGAATGCATCTGATACGCATCTGTCAAGCAATCTACGCATCCTGAGTTTTTATGATGCAAAATAGATTTGAATAGATTTTTTTTCTCAGTAGCATTTCAATGATTTATTTTTATATGAATTTTGTTATATGAAAGCAAAGGTCAATCTGTTTTAAACAAAAATTTTGTACTTTTATGATGATAAATTGAATTTTTAATGTGTACTGTTTTAATATTAATGACATATTCCAAAAAAAATGGAGAGTATTATATTATACGAGTACTTACACTGAAGGTGTTTTTGCACATTCGAAAATGGCTATAAAATATTTCCATCCTGATATTGTTTAATTTTATTAAAAAATTTTTTCACCTTTTTTGATTTAGTGTAGAGCGAATGAATTAATTAAATTTTAAAATTATGTACTGCAGGAGGTGAACCATTTTTCTTGTTGTCAAAACAAAGCAACAAATTCATTTCAAAACGTCAAAGTTGTAGAACTGCAATATCGATGCGAAGCATTAATGCTGTTTTAAAACTTCGCATGACGACTGTTTTGATGCCGTATCACAACACATTTTTGAGGCGTTTTGAAACTCACCCGTACTCTCATATGTATACGACGTTACTTCTACTTCTACATTCTATTTAATGAAGAATTTTGAATTTCGATATTACAAGAATAGATACCAATATTACATACAGTTATGTGCAACTAATTAGAAACGACGGGTACAAAAAATGTATTATGGGTTTTTTCCACTCTAAAAGTGCGCTAATATTTTTATAATTTTGTTTATATTTTTATCATTCGATTTCCAAGAAAAACCCTTAAAGAGATCATTTTTGCCTGACGTTATGATATGCAGGTAAATAAAAATTGCTATAAATATTCTTTCGTCCTTTGTGCATATCATTAGAAACGATTTCGTTTTATAGTTAGTAACATTCGAAGTAAGAATTTTGTTTTGAAGGATTTGTGTTAAATGAAGTGAAATAGTTTACTTTGATTAAAAATTTAAGAATTAATTGAAAAAATGGGAAAAAACAGAAACTGTGATCCAGGAATGAGGAGAGCAATCGTGGAACTGAGGAATAGTGGCATGACGTTTGGGCAAATAGCTCAAAATTTAAAAATATCGAAAAAAATGGCATTTAGTGCTGTAAAATATTTTGAAAAACATGGAACCTGTGATAAGGTTAAAAGAAAACAAAGGGCACGTAAAACAACCCTACATATGGACAGATTAATAGTTAGGACGTCGTTAGCGGATCCGAAAAAAAGCTCAGCTGACATTCAAAGAGAACTTTTTGAAGGATTGAGCCCATCAAAATCAGTTTCAGCTAGCACAATAAGACGTCGTTTGGCTGAAAACCACCTTCATGGCAGAGTCGCCAGAAAAAAACCACTGGTTTCCAAAAAAAACCGAGTAAAAAGAAAAAGTTTTGCGAGATCTCATCGAAGTTGGACTGAAAATCAGTGGAAATTTGTTCTTTGGAGCGATGAGACCAAAATAAATCGCATGGGCCCAGATGGAAGAAAGCGTGTAAGACGCCCTCCAAACAAAGAATTTGATCCGAAGTATACCATTCCAGTTTTCAAGCACGGCGGAGGATCAATAAACGTATGGGGCTGCTTCTCTTGGAATGGTGTCGGGCCGATTTGCAGAATAGAAGGAATATTAACAGCGGAAAAGTATAGGCAAATTTTAAAGGACATCATGATTCCTTGGGCAGAAGAAAATTTGCCTGTGTTATGGACTTTCCAGCAAGATAATGATCCTAAACACACAGCGAGGCAGACGAAAGATTTCTTAGAGGAAAATTTCATTCGAGTTATGGAGTGGCCATCCTGCAGTCCCGACCTGAACCCTATCGAACATTTATGG